>JACXGJ010004410.1:0-45558 GCA_016801105.1 Esox niger
CAGGAGTGGGAACAGTTCAGTTTAGTTCAGCAGGAGTGGGAACAGTTCAGTTTAGTTCAGCAGGAGTGGGAACAGCTAGGTTTAGTTCAGCAGGAGTGGGAACAGTTCAGTTTAGTTCAGTGGGAGTGGGAACAGTTCAGTTTAGTTCAGTGGGAGTGGGAACAGTTCACTTTAGTTCAACAGGAGTTGGAACATTTCGGTTTAGTTCAGCAGGAGTGGGAACAGTTCCGTTTCATTCAGCAGGAGTGGGAACAGTTCACTTTAATTCAGTTTGAAAGAAGACAGGACAGTTACATTCAGTAGGAAAGATGGGAGGTCAGTTTAGTTCAGCTGGAGAGAATATAGGTATGTCGGAGAAAGAACAGTACCGTTTATTTCAGTAGGAGAGGACAGTTCAGTTCAGTCGGAGAGAGGTTTTTGATACACGCTTTTCATGTTTGCATTGGACTACATGTTTTACTGCACACTGTCATTGAAAATGTATTGTTTTCCGTTAAGATGTGTGCAAAGTGTGCAAGTGTGCAAAGCAATCAGCAATTCAATGGGTGGCTACCTCACAAAATCCACCTTAAATCTAATTAGATCTGTTTAACGGGCACCCTGTAGAATCCTGTCTATAAATAATAACATGACTTGTCTCTGCGTGTAGAATCCTGTCTATAAATAATAACATGACTTGTCTCTTCGTGTAGAATCCTGTCTATAAATAATAACATGACTTGTCTCTTCCTCGTCTTCACCAAACAAGACCTGAATAGTACTGGCTAGTCCAGGGTATTTTAAGTCTAGAACAAGGAGAGTGGCTGAAGCAAGTATGACAACAATACAAGTCAATGCAAATTGATAGAGGAGAATGTTTAAATGAGGAGTATGTTAGGCATTCAGTAGAAAAACGGTATTAAAACATTAACCATAGGTGTGTACTGGTCATTTTTGCTTGTATGTATGCTAGTAGTACAGCAAAAATAAATATTGCCAGTTTAAAATATTTTTGGTTGCTACATGATTTCATTTTGGTTATTTCAAAATGTTTTTGTCTTCACTCTCATTCTATAACGTGGAAAATAGTAAAGCTAAAGAAAAACAATAATTATTTTCCGAATATCTCGTAAAGAGCCATTAATTCTAAAAAAGCTCAACCCAGCAATCTACAGTAACTTATTTTAAGTAGGCTGCTTTTTATTGCAGAGCGTTTATTGCAAGGAGTTTGTGATCAACAATTCTACAGATCACACACGTTACTACTATGCATCGAATGAAGTCAAGTAATCAGTCAAGTATAATGTATTTCCTAAGAAAAATGTAGCTACACCTTAAACGTTTAAGACCAAAAAACAAGACCAAACGGAATTAGAAGATGAGGTCATCAACATATTCTTTGTCTTCTATTAAGACTAATAGAGAGAGGGGGAGAGAGAGAGAGGTGGGTTTCTTGATATGATGGTAGGTCGAGATGCAGTTTTACCCCATTTCACTGGTATGATCAGTATAAGTGCATTACAGTACACGTTTCCGCAGAGTAGGGGAGACTTTGACAACTCTGAAATTGAACGCTTCAAGGAAATTGTCTCTAGGAAATTATATTTCAGCAAGCGTGCATTATCTGTCAGCATGAGTGCGGAGTGCACTGGCTACCACAGCGCAGACAACGTGTATGTGAATAGCTCTTGGTGTCCTAAAACCGGGGGCGATGTGCGAGCGGTATTCTGTTGCGGATTTAACGATATCAAGTATTGCTGTGATGATCCCAACAGCTTTTTTCCTTACGAGTATGGATATATGTGGTGGCTCAGGTACGTAAGGAATCTTAACTAGCGCCACTGATGGTGGGCTTTTGAAGATGGATTTTGAAGTTTTTGTGTAGTGAGCCCAATGAACAAAATAATTTTAAATAAATCTTTTCAACTTATTTTCAAATACTTGTGCTCATCGGTGCCGTAAGCGAAAAAAACACACATGAATTCACGTGTAAAATAATTTCACATGTGACATCTGACGTGAAAACGTGGTTTTAGAACACAATAATTTATGTGATTTTTGAACAGATGTGATGCATGTGAAGTGGTTGGAACATAACTAAATAATTTTAAATGTCTATTTATACAGTTTTTTTTCAATACTGTCACCTTTTATTTGATGTTGGTGCTCAGCATTTCGATCTTTATACAACTAAGCTCTAATTTTGTAAAATTGTAAAAATAAATTGTGATCGAGGTATTTGACTAAATAACTGATCAAATATATTTTAAAAACTATAACCAGTTTTTTTTAACTAGAAAAAAAGAACCATCAATTTGACATAAATCTGAGTAGTATTTAGTGGACTTGACAAACATATTTAGAGAGGGCCTCCCGGGTTGTGAATCAGATGTAAGCCCTCATTCATAGCACTATGCTGACCACCACAGTCTATTCCAGCTTTGGCTAGACTACTAGCTAATGAGTGGTGCTGCAAATTGAATGGGAGGTGAGGAATCAGGGAGGAATCATTAGCAGGGATTTCCATGTCTGTTTGCTCAACAGTGACTCCCTCAGGCAGCTTGGGTGCCTGCACAGTTCATGGCTGTTGTAAGCTGAATGGGTATGCCCTCACATGCATTGGCCCACGTCTGTTTCTTGATTGAATGAGTAATGTGGGAAATGGCAGAAAGGCCGGGCATGCATGCTTGAATCCCCTGAATCCATTAGTAGTTGTTGCCGTGTGACAGGACTGAACAAATGGTTTTGACTACATTGTGGAAAGGAGAGAAACAGGGTAAAATAATCAAGAAAATAAAAAATAAAAACAAAATGTGTTTGGTCAAATGATAGAAGCGGAACCGCACAGGTCAATGATGGCTGCAGGGGAGCGTTGTTGAGTGTGTTCTGACTGACAGGCAGACCGGAGCTGCTGCCCCCGCCTCCAATTACACCCCCAACACAAGGAACCCTGTGAAGTCGAATATGCTGGAAGTTTCTGCAGGCATGTTCTGTAAGCAAACACGTTTATTTATATGGCACAGTTCATACATAGAAGCAATTCAATGTGCTTTACAGTGAAAATAAAAATACAAAATGCAATGGAATTAAAATAGAGATTGTAACAATTACATTCCTCTGATAGCACCAGAACTCGCATTATGATTGGTAAAAAATAGCAGTATATACATTTAATAATGAAATAAATCAAAAAAAGAAATATAAAATACAGCATAGCAGTAAAGCATATCATAAGAAAATAGATCTAATAAAACAAATAAAAAACATAGGAAGCTATAAACGCTGTCAGTTAAATTTAAGTGATAATAACATAGGAAGCTATAAGGCTCACAGTGTGCTTAACCTGAAGAGCTCAGTCATAGGCACGTGAAAAGAGTAGTGTTTTTAGCCTGGATTTAAAAATGGACACGTTTGGTGAACGTCTAAGATCATCTGGTAGTTTATTCCAGTTTTGTACAGCATAACTGCTAAACGCAGCTTCTCCATGTTTAGTTTGGCCGCATATGGATCTGTAAACAAAGATAAAACCATAAGGCTGTTCTCTTCTTACATACAGAGAGGCCCAATCCTAACTTTTCCTATAAGATACAGCCATGAATTAAATTGATGAATAGAGTGGTATAGAGCTTACAATGGTTTAGGAATATAAGCGGTTGTGTGCAAGGAAAGGATAACCCTGTAAGCCAGACATAAAACATCCTGGACTAAACTATTTTCTACTATCTACATATGGTTATACTTTTGTCTTAGATTTTTTTAACATGTCTGTTCTGTTCTTACTGCCATCTTACGGCTTGCTCATACAGGAAGTATTACCTGAAACAAACGTACTAGAGCACAGCGTAATAACCACAGTTGAGCTTGCAGGTAGCTGACCTACCACAAGGAACCGCCAGTTCTGTTAAATATCCAGCCCAGGCAGCACTTGAGACCATGCGACACGACCAGTGGGACATTGCTGGTGTGCTTTCATACTAAACAATCCAGCCAAACACTATAGATATGGATACCTATAAGGAACTGGTTAAATGTGTAATCCATCCAGGGAAGTAATTTCAAGGTATTTTGAGTTTTGGGTCTTTCAATGTAGCTATAGCCTGAGTTCAGCCACATAAGCACTTCAGTTCTGAAAACACAAATGGGCATCATTTCTCAAACCTTAAGAGGTATTAACAAGGTTGGTATAATGGGATAATCAATTATATCAAAGTCCTTGTATCTATCAAAAAAATATAAAACATTAATTCAAAGCACTGACAGCGTCCCTGAACACTCCTGCATCAGCTGTAACCGTGCTGTGTCCTGGCTTTACAGTTAATGTACTGTGATGTTCTCATTCAGAAAAGGCTGCAAAAATTTTCTGCACATAAACTGCTGCAGCACAGGTTCAAATCTGACCTACTCCTCCTTCAGCCAAAACCCTCTGTCTTTCAACTCTTTGTCCAAAACAGCAAACCTGGTTCAAGCTTGTCTGACCCTGGGGATATCTTTGGGTCCACAGCTTATAAACCATGAATTAGCTATGAATTTCTGAAAAGACCTTGATAATTACTGTACGTTGCAAAAAAGCTAAGCGTTTAACCCTTACTGAGTATAGGAATAAATGTTCTTTGAAAAACATATTCTATAGAGAGAAAGCGGTGAAAAATGTATAGTACTTTAGCAGTAATGAGGGCTGAGCAATTTGTTGAGGCAGAGATCGGAAATGTAATTTTTACAGAGAATGAACTGTTGTGTCTTCCCCAGTATACATATAAAATATGGAATTGCACCACATAAGGTAATTCATACAGTCAGCTTACTTTTTAAATTCACCTTAAACTTTTTGGTATCCCAGGTAACAAACTGTGTTTCTCCGTGTTTCAAGGAATTAGAATGATCATGGCACAGCAGAATCATAGACCCGCTCAAACAAGCTCAAAACAATATTCTCTTTTCAATTCACATTGAGCACTGATCATTTAAGAATGACGTTACACTAGTGGTGATCAGGGCCGAACATCTGATATCAGGTTTGTAGGGGACAATTCTATAACATTTTTTCAAGCGCAATATTTGACGGTGAAACCAAAAATAGTGCTGTATTACAGGTTTAGTTTGCACCAAACTAAACGGTTATAAACTGACAGTTATAAATGTTTTTTATTGTATCGAGTAGCAGAAGTAAAGAAATGTCAATTTTTTGGTTTGCACTACTTACTGAAAACTCAACCACCAACGACACACAGTCAGATTCCCACACATGAACTGCCTGCACTGTGCCACAGCTGAGGGCTGGGGGGTGTCTACATTTTTTAAAACTTAAAAGCGCTTTTAAGTGTCTATATTCAGCTTTCATTGCGTCTTATTACTATTGAAATTACATAGTTCAAATTTTATATGTGGGGGGGACAAATCATAGTTTTCCCCAGGATGGGGGGGTCATGTTCCCCATAATATTTTATAATCGTGTTAATATGTTACTGGGCATCTAGCAACTCTCAGTTAATCCTAAGTAGGGTCAGAAAATTTTATATTTTACATTGTGAGATAGTTATATTCAGAATACAGCTTATACACTCATTTTCTGGTACTTTACGTACTTTAGGAAAAGTGGAAATATGTATTGCCAAACTATCAGTCCACAAAGCTGTTGGCGCAAACTTCAGGTAGCTATTAACAAAGAGGTTGCGTGGTAAATGTGAGGTTGTACAACATCCAACAGCTTACTTTCAATTTCCAAAATGAACTAATTCATCAAATGTGTTGTTTAATTTCAGTAGTTGTCACATTTTCATATTTTCACAAAATCACATGATAATGTGAATATTTTGCCATTAAGAAATGTAACCATTAGAAAATGTTACTATTTTGCAAGTGTAAGCTATGAAATGGATAGTCTTGTTGGCTTTTGGACATACCACTGCAAATTCAAGGCACTGCAAGGAGAAAGCTTGAGCATTTCATGGGCATTACGTACATCATGTAATGGAGCATATCTTGTGTCCCTGTGTTTGTGGCCCCTCGCTATTTGGTATTCCGGAGATGAGTCTTGCATTTGGGTAATGGAATATCTTTTTATAACACAGTTGGTCCTTTTCACATGTACTTATAGGATAGCTACAGTAGCTGTTGCTCACATACGAATATAGGCATCCACTTTCCAGGTACATTTGGGATGCATAATAAGGCTTTATGTGAGCCATTATGTGTTGTGAATGTGAATGGCAAATAATTGGTTGTTTGGAAAATACCTAAGAGAAATCTAAGAGTACCACTGTCAAGTATAGTAAAAGGGATTTTTTTTTCCTCTGGCATTTTCTCCCTTTCACACACATCATATTTAATGTATTTTTATATTCTGTGTTTTTGTCATTCGCTTCCATTTACCCTGTGAACACACCCCTGTCCCCTGCCTCCCCAGCTTTGGGGCTCTGGTGGGTCTGTCCGTAGCAGCAGTGGTCCTGTTGGCCTTCCTCATCACCGTATGTGTCCTCTGCTACCTCTTCATCTCCACCAAACCCAGTCGTCTTGACAATGGCCTGCCGCTCCGAGCACCAGGTAAAGTTTCCTGCCAGGGAAGGGCATTTAGCTTATAGGAAATCATCAGTGTCTTGGTGGTTTGGATCCACTGGGCCGAAGGGAGAAAATACAGCCTTTTATGAACCAGGTTTTCAACTCAGATTCATACTGATGGTTAGAAACCGCATCTGCGTTTACGTTTTATGTGTTTTTATGTCATCAAGTGAGCTGGATGTCCAAATTAAATTGGCTGATCCCTTTTGATGACATGGTTATTGGCTCATCATTCCTGATTTCCTGGTTGGTCACATGATCACCATTCCAACTGGCTGATCAGGAGAAGTCTGCCAATTTAATATACCAAAATGTATGAGTTTATCATAACAATGTCTGAAATGATGCTGCCCATGCTGGAACCCACACTGTCTTGAGACAGATAACCCCTATAGCCTGTTCTAGGGGTGTACGTGTGTGTGTGTGTGTGTGTGTGTGTGTGTGGTCTCCATAGGGATTACGAACAGAAATATACTGTCAGATATATACGTCGCTGTCCCGTTAAAAGCTGCGTTGTGTGTGTGTTTGTGCATCAATATGTACGCCTGTGTATGTCCATGTCCCTATTCTAGAGGTGGTAACCAGTGGCGCCCCCAGTCACTCTGGCCCGACCCCTCCAGCTGGCCCCCATGGTTTCAGGAAGCACTTCCTCAGCAGGAAGCTGGACTGTGACAACCAGCCGCCTGACCCAGAGAGACTGTTCCAGAGATGTTTCATTGGCACCGTCACCACCATCAACATGGAGGGACCATCGTAGGAGCTCTGGAGGGCATAGAGAATGTATGACGCTAAGTATGGACAGCACTTCGAAGGGCCCTTGCGTTTTAAAGGGCTGCTATGCTCAACTGCTTTGACGGTACATGAATGTGTGGAAGACTAGGCTGCACAGTGGGAGGAACACCTATTCAACGCAAAGACTAAATGACCTTATATGGTCATGTTCTGTGTGGACTGGAACCACAGGGAGTTTGTCAATTTGTTAGCGATTGCCTTGAGCAAGATAAGACCCATTTCAGAAAAGAAAGTTATGATTATTTCTGTTTAAAAAAACTACGAACAAAAAGGATGGCCGACATTCTAGTGGATCGCTCTTACCATACCAGTGTTGCTTTAAGCTTTGCCAAGATTCAATCCAAAAGCAGGTTATATGCATTGAGGCATTTAAAGGGGGCTCACACTCACATGGTCACCCCATTCCTAAAGCTCATAAAGGATTTCTGATGGATGATCATGTGACTGTTCTTCCCCTTTAAGATCAGTTTCCAACTGGGTTGACATCTACTGTGAACTGTCTTCTCTGGGAACACAGTGACTTTTTGGGGCAGCAGGAAGTCTACGATTTATTGCATCTGACCAGTAACCCAAAGGTTGCCTGATCAAATCATGACTTGGCAAGATGTTATTCTGGAATTAAATCTGATTCCAGGTTGTTGCTGAAAATAAGAAAGTGTCCTCAATCACTGAACATGGTAAAAATAAGGCTAAAGAAAATAAATTAAAAAAATAAATGGAACATCTATAGATTGAATCCAGGCCATTCTTTCTATCTCGACTCAGCTACTCTGTATGCCAACATTGTCATGGAAGAATGCTTAAGGCCAGTTCACACCTGACTCCAGTTTGATGGACCAACATGTCCAAGGACATGCAAACTGAAACTCATTTTCAGCTGATTTATTTAGTGCAATCTTGTTCAGAAATGTTTTCTTTACAGAAACATCATGTCTATGTGAAGGACATTGTCAGGGCCAGATCTAGGCATAATCAACATAAGCAGTCAATTACGGCCCCCGACTGATAGGGAGCCCCCAACCAACATGGGGGATGGGGCCTCAAAAAGGCTAGAGCTGGCACTGGAAATTGTGAAATCAGAAACAGTGTATATGCAGTTCCCATTTGAGTTAGGCATCACGATATCCTTTGCATGTTTATTTGTCTTCTGTCATTCTGTGTTTGTGTCTAAAATGTACAAAAAAATTATATAACAGAGATTGTTTCATATTTCCTGCATGTTCCACAGCTGTCGGTGTTTTGTTAGGGGTTTTGGCCACCAATGTTTTGAAATATTCAGAAACACTTAAATGTATGTGGTTTTAATGCACTTGTTTTAATTCACCATTTAAAAAGGATAATCTCAGTTAACCCGGAATAAAAGTGTACTGTAATTTGCTGTCTGTCCATAAGAGATTAAAAAGAGTTGCATGATGACGACAACTTTTAACAATTCTCTAACCTGATAAAATGACTCTCACAAAACATTATGAAATGGAAAAACGTCAGTCTCTTAGTCATAGGAGAAATGAATTTGCACCTTTATGATGGAACCAAGGTCTCATTTAAATTCCAGTCAACTGAAAGTACACAAATTCCATTTACAATAACAATCTTCAATACTTTCAATAACAACAATTTTTTAAAGGTAGTGGTTTTGTAAAATACTTTTGTTAGTGCTTAATTTGATTGATGTATGTTTTGCCAATAGTATATACACAATAACACATGATGACAAAGCATAAGCACATCTTTATAACTTTTTTCCAATTTATTTATTTTTAGAAGGGGAATCTTTCTTCATGTTTTTAGACTCCTTTATGTGCTGTTTGGAACTTCAGGAGGCTTGTCAAATGCATTTTACTCAGGTGTGGCTTCCATCTAGCCACTCCACAGTACAAGAAAGCCCTGACTGATGGAGTGCTGCAGAGATTGTTGACCTTCTAGCAAGTTCTACTATCTCTGCCGAGAAACTCTGAAGCACTGCAAATGTGGTCATTAGGTTGCAGGTCACCTTCCTCACCGAAGCCCTTCTTTCCCGGTTACATAGATTGGTCAGACAGCCTGCTCTGGTAAGAGTCTTTGTAGTTGTGTCTGATTGTGCTGGTGATAAGAAATATTTTGTAATATACAGCTCCAGAATAAATTAAGAGGCCACTGCACATTTTCTTTCCAAAAAACTTTTGGGTGAGGAACAGTAGCTTTCATTTTGCAGTAGTCTCTTACTGTTAACCCTTCTGTTCCACACTCAAAACCTTCCATTTTTGGAAAGGTAAGAAAAAGGTGCAGTGGTCTTTATACATATGTTTATACATATTGTCCTAATTAGCTTGTAGGTCTGGGTCTGGAGCCCACCATCAGGGTTGCCAGATTTTATTTATACTGTACTGCCCAATCACCCGTGGACTCTACAGAAAGCAACAAAAACAATTCTAAACAACCCTATTTGTAAATCACCTGCCCAAGCTCAGTTTTTGCCCACACACTGTCATTAGAAAAAGCTCTATTGTGCGGGAAACTGCCCCATCTGGCAGCATTTCCCACCACCCAAATGAACAGTCACTGGTTTATTATAATAAGATCACATTTGATACAATTCCAATATATGCATTTCGTTCTAGACAGCTCTTATACAAAAACTATATAAAAAATCAAAAAATGTCACGAACTTCTAAGCATTATTTTGACCTTGTATGTCATTACCAAAATATTATTACAAAAACACAAAACAAACATTATGGACTGCCCGGGACTTTTAACAGGTGGATGGAAAATAATAGGAAGAAAGTAGAGTAGCCAACGGTGTGGCTGGAAATCAAACACCAAGTTGAGGAAGGTACATTTGCCCCATAAAAATAATAAGAGGTCTGTTAATCCATTTTCCCATCTGTGCCAGCATGGGCAGCGTTATTTAGGCCATTTCCTTTCGATTCCCAGTTGCCTAATGACCCAGTTGAAGTTGTCATCACATGGTGAACCGGGTCACCAGAAGGTATCAGATACAAAACTATTGATTCACCAGGAGGAATCTGCAAAGAGGGATGAATGGATGTCCCACCTAGTTAGAAACATAAAAATGAAAGATGCCTTCAATGTTAATGCTAGAATATGTTGTTTCGTGTATTTGTCCTCTATCTCTATGATTTTCATGGACAGCCAATCAGTCAACTTGGTACTGAACTTGATTTACTTCGTCTGTTTCCAAGGCCTTGTTCTGGAACAAAGCACCATAGCCACGCTACACGGATAAAGCTTTTAAGTTTGGACCAGGCTTAGTTGAGAAACTCTCCCTTAATGTCCTATTCCTGCATTTTATTTAATCCACAGAAGTGAAATTACTGATTAAAAGGTCAAAGAACGTTATTTTATTTAACGTTGAGCTGTATAATGACATGGTTAGGTAACATCTTTTTGAGAGGTCCTCATTTTTCTTGTAGTTAAAATCTGCTACAAATATTTCCATTGTAATTACAACAGGTGGTTATATAATTTAGCTGATGCTCATATCCAGAGATTTTGCGCTTTCATTTTAAGACAGGTAGATCCACAGGACCCAGCAGCAGTACGTTCATCTCACTCAGTGACGGAGCTGCCAGCCAAGTCCAAGCTAGAATTGTATGCATTAGTATGCATATTATTTAAGATATTATCATAATCAGTAGACATGCTTGGATAATAACCAATGGTAGGTGTTAACATCTACCATCTTTGAGAATGTAGGGCCATTTGCTTCTCAAAAAACTGACACTTTGGTCCAAGCTTTAATTCTAACTTTAAGCTGCAGTTTGTGGAGATGAGTGGAGCAACAGCAAAAACATCCACTCATGTTGCCATCATAGTTCATCAACTTTGATCACAGCCAGGTAGTTCTGTGTGTGCTATTAAAATGTGTACTATTCCACCTATTTAGTTTGGCAATGAACTGCCAAATCCTCTTAATAATTCAGTGATCTTAAGATCCCTGAGTGAATCTATACTTCTTTCCACTCTTCTTCCAGCACCTATGCCAACATTCAGTCAGGCAACCACAATTGTTTTTTAGTATCCAAATGTTAGCAAATTTTGTCTGTCAGTGGATCTATAACTACATGTCAAACATCCATTGTACATCAGCGATTGGACTTAATCAATTGGTAGATGACACCACTCTGGTCAGTCTCATCACGTGGAACCGTCAAATGGCTGATGGTCTGGTGAGGTCTAAATAAACAGGGATTTAACAGACATCAGGAAGGCTGTGGAAAAACGTTCTCCACCGTGGCCCCTTGAAATGGAAGGTCCAGCTATTAATGGCACCATCATCTCCCAGAATCTCAGGTGGTACAAAATCACAGCACTCGCCAAGTGCAGACATGCGAAAAATTAAGTACACCCCCAGAAAGTTTTTACAGATTTGGACGAATGTTTTTTTAGCAAAATTTCAAACAAGACCATAAAGGTTAGGATCAGGGGCAACAAAACAGGTACACATTTTTAGAAAATTATGAGATTAACTTGGAACAGTCTTCAATAAAGTTTCAAAAGTCAGTCTGGTTTGGTCTTCACCATATGGGGGTGTGGTAACACTTCATGCTTCAAGTTCAAAAGAGCTTTCTAAAGCCCTTGATTACTGATGCCCATGGGATTGGGAGGGGTAACAAAGCCATTTCCAAGCAATTTGAAGTAAATCCTTCCCCCAGTTTTCAAGTTATCCCCAGAAATTTGAAAACTACAGGAATGATGTGCGTTGGACAGATGAGTCAAGGTGTTCTTTGGCTGCAAAGCAAAGATGTTTGGCAACAATGTAACTGTCTTTGAACAGAAAACCTAATTTCACCTGTAAAACATGGAGGCCACGAATTCTATAATGTAAGGCCATCAGTCAAAAAGCTAAAGCTGATCCTTCCAGCTGATGTAAGGACAGTTCCAAAAAACATTCAACTATTTCAGCCTAAGAGGGCAACACCAGCAATTGAATAAAGGGGTATAATTTTGGCCACACTATGAACTTGCATTTCTGAAGACCTTTGATTAATAAAGGATCACAAAGTACAATATTTCAATTCCATTTGATAACGTTTCTGTCAATAGTGTTTAATATTACAAAAAAAAACTTTCCAAGAGTGTACTGTCTTTTTCACTTCACTGTACACACTAGAATCATGTTAAATATTCCCCACACATTGTATATATTTGTGTCAACCTTTCATGGACATTGTGTATTTCATCCCTACATGTTGTCAGCAGCACAGCTCCCAGCAGCACAGCTCCCAGCAACGTTCTGGGTACGTGTGATGTTCATTCACAACAGAACAGAAGACTTCAACGACGTAGGGGTGATGTAACTTCTCCTGTTAAATTAGAACATTTAAATGGTTTCTTGGGAAACGGCAAGCAATAGATAATACTTGGGACTCTATGATTGATTTATTACAGTGGGAATTATAATAAATGACCATGGTACAGTAGGAAGGTGCTTTCCAGGAAAGCCTGTAATGTCTAGTTGAAGTAGGATCAAGATTATAATTGAAATCATACAATCACAGGAAGATGACATCAGTAAATGGCTAAAAGATATAGATTAAAATACTGCACAATTTTACAGAATGTCCAAATGACATTTTTAGTGCATACTACCAAGCCCTCAGCAGAACATCACTGCATGCGGAAAAGGTTCGAGGAACCAATTTCATATTATCAGCAGATATAACGAATGTGTTACAACACAATATGAACTTATTAACGTAAATCTATTTCACATAGGACATTTCACATTGATGACCATGAAAACACAGCCCTCCCCACCAGCAGGTATATTTATGTAAGATATATAATAACATTTTAGATAGTTAAACCGAAGCAACTATATGTGCTCTACAAGATAAATATAATGTGGTGATTGAATACAGTTTCTATTAACAGAATGAAAAACAACAATTGAATAATTAAACATCTGGTCTACAGATGACCAGATGTTTGTAACCCTGAAAGAGATTGGAAATGTTTTTGGATGATCCATCATAGGTTATTAAAACAAACACTGTCCGGTAAAAATTGCCTTTTGTTTGCAATGATATGACCAGAACATAATCTCTAAAACTAAAACTACTGGAATACTGAAGCGGTTTGCCTTCTCAAACATAATGTACTTCCTTCCATGGTTTTGAAAGTATAATGACAAAATAAATCATTCTCTAGGCCATGCCAACCCAAATCCAGTGCTTTGAAATGTGAGGAATAGCAGGTTAAAACTTCAGGAGAGTAAAGAGGATTCAAAGACAGCTTAAACAGAAATATAAAGTATTTAACGGGTTCATAGTGACACCTAGTGGCCATAAGCTGTGGTACAGTTTAAATGGCTAGGTCACCCAAACAACATTACACATCAGTGTCATTATCCTGAAAGCCGGTGTTTCTCAACTCTGCTCCTGGGCGCCCCCCCGCCCTGCATGCTTTAGATATCCTGCTCTGTCACACCTGATTCAAATGATCACCTCATTATCACGTCCTTCATGAGATACATCAGGAATGTTGGGGCGGGTAGAGAACTAAAACATGCAGGGCAGGGGGTGGCGCCCAGGAACAGGGTTGAGAAACACAACTGTAAGCAGTCTAAAGACAAGGTATAACAGGATTCCTGGCATTTGTTAGTTTCTCAGCAATGTTTACAAATGCTAGAATTTTAGCAGTTGTAGCACAAATCCTATCCACGTCCAGAGACCTCAATTAGCATTCTTTCCACATCATATCCAAACTGTCCAAAAGCACCTGAACGCAGATGATGTGAACATGCGTAAAAAGTGCTTGGAATTTGAATTGGATTTGTTTCATATAATCTTGGTACTGATATTATAATTGTAGTCGGTCGTGTCAAAATCAGCTCCAGTCTTTGTCGAGCTCCACCATGTCAACTCCTAATATAGGTCTGTGGACCTGGATGACATTTCTGCCAGAAATGCAAAAAATGCTGACAGGGGCACAGCGTTATTTATATGTCCCATGCTTGAGTTTAAATCAATGCTTTCTTATATCATATTAAAGTTAAATTCATTGTATCATTAAAATCACAAGCACTGAAGAAGGTACTTTCAAAATCGCCTGTTTTGTTAGCAAAATGTGACAAAGGGGCCAGGGGCTGGTTTGGGATTCACTGGTAGTGTATGGCCCAATATAGTAGACAGGCCTGAAGTGAGAAACATTCTACTTCTATGGCTTCCCCCTCCAGTTGTTTGGTCAGTAGAAGTCACCAGGACAGTTGACAAACAGAACCTTTGTATTTGGAATGTAACTGGATACTGAGAGTAATGATTCCAACTATACTAAAACACATTTTACATGTGAACTGAATGATGCAGGGGGCCATGAAAACTAGTCAGTTAGCAACATAACCTGTATACTGTGTAACTGTGCCCAGCTATTTCCACTGTCCTGTCAAGAAGCGTTTTCATCTGTCTTTCTGTCTCTGTGCCTGTGTGTTCAGTTCTCCGTATCAGAAGACTGAGAAACATCGTCGGCCAGGCGAGCCTGTTTCTTCCTTACGTTCCAGTGCAGACACTGGGCCAGGCTCTCAAACCAGTCATAGACCAGATCATGACAGCAGATAGACGGAAGCGGGTAGCACGATGTAGTGATCTTAATACTGCAGGAAAGAGATAAGAGGAAAAGGAGAGAGGAGAGAGAGAATGGGTGGAGACAGAGGGGATCATGGTCCAGTGTGGCTCTGGTAGAAAATGGGTTGTGGGTTCAGTTGTTATGGGGGACCAGTACACAAACAGTATGAAAATTTACACACTGACGGATTTATACACCAACTGATGTATGCACTACCTGATGTATGCACTAACCAATGTATGCACTTACCGATGTATGCACTGACCGATGTATGCACTAACCGATGTATGCACTGACTGATGTATTCACTGACCGATGTATGCACTAACCAATGTATGCACTGGCCGATGTATGCACTAACCAATGTATGCACTGACCGATGTATGCACTAACCGACGTATGTACTGACCGATGTATGCACTAACCAATGTATGCACTGACCAATGTATGCACTAACCAATGTATGCACTGACTGATGTATGTGCTGACCGATGTATGCACTGACAGATGTATGTACTGACAGATGTATGCACTGACTGATTTATATACTAACTGATGTATGCACTGGCTGATTTATATACTAACTAAAGTATTCACTGACTGATTTATATACTAACTGATGTATGCACTGACTGATTTATATACTAACTGATGTATGCACTGACTGATTTATACACCGACTGATGTATGCACTGACTGATTTATATACTAACTAAAGTATTCACTGACTGATTTATATACTAACTGATGTATGCACTGACTGATTTATACACCGACTGATGTATGCACTGACTGATTTATATACTAACTGATGTATGCACTGACTGATTTATATAGGAACTGATGTATGCACTGTCTGATTTATATAGGAACTGATGTATGCACTAACATAGGATAACCTTTAATCAGCATATCCAGCAGCCGAAATATATCTCCTTTTACAGTGTAATAATTTCATGTTGTCAATGTTTTCTGATGACTGGAGACATACAAATGTAAAAATAGGCCTGATCAATATCATGTACCAATGTCTGTAATATAATTTCTAACAAGACACTACAGCTATAACACTCTGTAGTTAATGATGGGGAAGGTTTAGTTACCAGTCCCCATGTCGGATCTCCTGTCTCTTCCTGCCATCAAACGACACCCAGCATGTGTTCCTGGCATCAGGGGAGAGGGTGATCTACAGACAGACAGAAAAACAGACAGACAGGTCAACACAGCAACAGCCCAGAACACAGAATCTGGGCTTGTTTCATACTAGTAACGGTTAAGACTGGAATGAATGGCCATCTGATTCGGATGGGCACATCCAGGTAAGAACAAGACGCGCAAACAGCTTCATTTAATAACCTCCCTCACCATGAGCTCGACCCCCGCCGGCACCACTATGGGTCTGAAGGAGAGGGAGTGAGGGCATATCGGTGTGACCATGATGGCCGGGACGTTGGGATGGATCATGGACGCTCCGGCCGCCGCGGCATACGCCGTGCTGCCAGTAGGGGTCGACACAATCACACCTGCACACAGGTAGAGGGGTTAGGCGTGGCACCGTGGGATAGCAGGACACGTGTCCCTCCCACCACCGTGTGGCGCTGTACCAACCGTCTCCCTGTACGGAGGTGATGAGGCGTCCGTCCAGGTAGAGGTCAACGTTAGACAGATAGGAGGAAGGGCCTCGGTCAACAACCACCTCATTGAGAACCTGTGGGCAAACACACAAGGGCCCAAACAGGTTTACTCAAGCCACCTAAATGGAGACATCGGTTTTACTAATCCTGACAACTAAACCTCACACTAATGAAACCTAGTTTAACCTACCTATTGAGGTTAGGCCTCAATAAAATGTACGCAGGACTTTAACTTAGCCATAATGCGTAACGCAGACCGGTAGTGCCAGACATTATTTCTAAACCCCTTGCCTTGTTCAAAATGGGGAAACAAGTCAGCTTTTCTGATTTTTTTTTTTGTTCTCATTACATAGTTATGAAATGCACACAACCATTGGTTTATTTGAATTCTGTATGAAATGAAAACTAGTTACCCAATGTCAGGCCATGAGTCCAGTTCAACTGTCACACCATCGTGCCTTACTCCCTTTTTGTAAATAATGTTAATCTAAACAAGGCCTGTTTTGAATAAAAACATGGTTAAAGATAGCCTTGATCTATGAATGGCATTACTCCAGCACCAACACGCATTAACAAAACAGTTGTCATTTCTGGTCAAATAAATGCAGGTGGCATGAAAATAATCCCACAGCTCTTGTTTGAGTTGGATGACTTAGATGAATCCATATTTTCTCAAGAGAAAATGTCTCTGAAGAAAAAATTCAAATCAGAAGCTTAATTTGTATGTCATCAATACATGTATATGTGAAGAAAAATCCTCACTAGCAGGAGATGAAATGGTTTTATAGTGAAAATACACTCTGTTTGATCGAGGCATCTTAAACTACAAACTAGCGTGCCTGTGTGTGAGTGTCTCTGTAAGACCACGTCAGAGCACATTACCGGTCACCGGTCAAAATCAATCTGGGTGACGTCACTGTAACCACGACTACCGGCTCAACAGAGCCGATAACATCCAACCAGCCATGCTATATTTTGACTGCTACCATGGATACAGGATGACGTGCAGAGTCAGAATGTTTGGAAGAGTGGAGGAGAGGGAAAAAAATGGGAGTGATGTCATAACATGATGCTGGAAACCATATAAACCTCATCTACAGTACAAAGAGCTTAGCATCCATCCCCAGAACGAAGGGTTCATTCAGTTAGGAGTCCATGCAGAAATGTAGAATGTATTTGCTTCCTGTCATGGCAAACCAACAAAACCTGAAGTAAAGTTCATGGGGAATTAGTGTCTTAGTCCACTGGACCAACCAAGGGGACAAACAGCACGTAATAATAGATAGGACTGATAGAACGGTTTGGGATTCAGTCCCATTCTCACCTGCATTTGCAGGGTAACTTTCCCAGGCTCTGTGTTGGTGTGACCATGGGGCAGTAGGCCGTTGTGCTCTGAGTCAGGCTGGGCCTCAGCATGGCTGTCAGGATGCTCCTGGTACCCACTCCCTGGGCCCCCAAGACACTGGTCCACACAGCCCGGGCCCCCAAGAATCTGGTCCACACAGCCCGGGCCCCCAAGACCCTGGTCCACACAGCCCGGGCTTCCAAGACCCTGGTCCACACAGCCCGGGCCCCCAAGACCCTGGTCCACACAGCCCGGGCCCCCAAGACCCTGGTCCACACACCCTGGGCCCTCAAGGCCCTGGTCCACACAGCCCGGGCCCCCAAGACCCTGGTCCACACAGCCCGGGCCCTCAAGACCCTGGTCCCTACACCCCAGGCCCTGGTACTGCTGCTGGCCTGGCAACCCGGTCCTCTGGAGAAGGTCCTTCACCACCTTCACCTTCAGACGACTACGGAGAGTGATGGCTGCATTACCTGGTACACAGAGAACAGACATGCATGAAGAAAGAACAAACACATTCACACACACACACACACACACACAGACCCCCCCTCCCCGCCCGCCCACACACACACACACACACACAAACAAAAAGAGAATACACACAGAGAGAACAGACAAAAAGAGAAAACACACACACAAAAAACACACAGAGAACACACACACACACACACACAGAGAACAAAAAAAAGACAGAGGCATCCATCAGATAACCAACTGGTAGATACATACATCAATGATTCATTGCACTGGAACTTATTCTTCCAAAACAATACTGATTCATACTACCTTCAAATACTTTCGCCACCTCTGTCTTGTATGATTCAAACTTGAATGGTGTCAGAAAACCCAGAGAACCAAGATGGAAAGCCATAACGGGCGGAACACTACCCTGTAAGAGAGCAAATATCATAAGACCTACTGAAAACATCACGTTACAGCATCTTAATCCTATGTACCTATGTTCACTAGGTAGGGAATAAGGTGCTTAAAGAGCCGTTTCGGTCACAATATCATCCATCTGAAATCTCCTACCAGCTGAAAAGCTGCACCGACTGTAGTGAACGAATCATTTATTTCCCAAACAGAACAGAGAAGAACGATTCCAGCTGATCTAGTGTAAACTGCAGAGCCTCCCCTTCCCAGAACACCTGCGGCCCACCTTGGAGGTGTGACCAGTGGTGATGTCTGGGACAGGGTGAGATCAGGGCCATTTCAGTAGGCTGACCGTGTGAATGGGTGGACTCTGGGTCACTCAGCTCAGCTCTCCTTCCAATATGACGACCATGATGACTAACTCACATAAATAGCCGTTGGCCATGCACGGACAGAACCAAAGTCATTCGCTGACAACTAAAATATTTTGGCTGATGTCATTCAATTGACTAAGTTATGAACAAAGCCCAATGTATCCCCAAAGGGAATAAACTTGAAAGGGTTCGTACATACAAGCCTCTCATTCATATCTCATTAGACATAGAAAACATATTGCTATTATTTGAGACTGAGATTTGTTGATGCTTCTCAACAAAAAAGGTACTGCTTGGCTTACAAACAAAGAGTTTGTTTCAAACTTTAATAGTTATGGCTGCAAACTAATCGACTGCATACTGCTTTTGCCTAACTGATGGAAGGTGAATAAGCACAAGCAGTTTGCATACTGCAGAGCAATGGTTAGAGTCCCGTATGTTTGGTTTTATAAAGCTGTGTCTATGAAGGCATCTATCTATCAATTGCATTAATTGTTGCACCATGTGTCCAATCACCAGTTCTAAACAGCTTCTCAAATTCTGCCCGAAATGGGATTCGTTTCTCTCCAACCATCAGTTTTTGGTTGGAGCACTGGGTTTGAGTACAACATACAGGTATGGACCCAGCCTGTGTTTCTGCTGTAGAACCCCTTGCTGCCAGCAGTTCAGAAGAACAGTACAATTAACAGGTTCACACAAAAAATTTGAATAAGTAAGAAAAGGGTTGCTAAAAACCCCTCATCACCACCAAAGCCACAGCACCAGAGCCGGGCTGAGCTGAGCCGAGTAACCCAGGGATAGTAGAGGGCTGATAAGAGCCATACAGGAACAGTTAGGCTGTGGTTTAACATGAATCACCTGGAAGAGAGAGGAGGCGTACAGCAGAGTCCCATCTCCTCCCAGACAGATAATCAGATCAATACAGTCAGATATGTCATCATAACCTGGAGGAAAGCCATGCACAGAAACAGGATATGGTAAATGGGAGTTTTTTATTTACATTTAATAAGGCTATGAATACTGTACAGGCCGTTATGTGTAATTTATTACAATAACGGCCTTAATATAAAATAAAAAACTCATATATGCTCATTTAAGTAAAAATATTAAACAGTTAATTGTAATGTGGTGCTCTAAATTCATTAATGGGTGCAAGTTGAGCTTATTGAGGCAGAAATTAATGTGGTTGGTCAACTCCATCTGCCTCCAAGAAATGTTTGAGTAAAACACCTCACTCCCAGGAGATTGTGTGTTACCTTCTCTAAAGGTGCAGAGTTGGTTTCGGATGGAGCCAAAACCCTCGTCATTAGTGAGTGTGATGTCTTCCACCACCCTCCTCTCCACATATACCATCATTTGCTTCTCCTGGACACACAGACACAAAATTAGCTCCACATTTGCACCAGCTAGGGCCTGCTCCCATGCACAATGCAACGTGCCTATATGCAGCCATCAGTGGTGGCACATTGCCCATTCCTTGAAAACCTCTCAAATGTGTAAAATATCCTGGCAAAAGGTAAGCTGTCAGCAGTACATGTAGCAGCAGCTACATTACACACTGTAGAAGTGAAGAGTCTCATAGCCACTGCAGTACAGAGGGCCTGAGAGCAAGACAGCCACAGGGAACATATAATGCCCAGCGTAGGTTGCCATGGTTACCAAGGGAGGCGATCCCACATCAAGAGGGTGGTGGGATGAGCCAATTACACGCCCTAATCAGGATGATGTACTGGACTTGTATGAAATTGGATTTGAATTGAAAACAATATGAAACAGGGCGAGGTCATGGCTAGGACAGGGATTCCTTCCCGTCTCTACTTCCCCAAACAGGCAGCTTGATAACAGCTGGCCGAGTTCAGAAGGAGATACTGGCTGGGAAAGCATCGTACACAGGGACTCAGGCAGGCTGTTTACCCTTAAATTCGGACAGGTGAGACTATTTCTTACACATGAATGGAATTTGTATTGCCTATAAGACTTACTTTCTTACAAAAATGTTAACAGCAACTGATTTTCCTATCTTGTGTCCCCTGAGTACATTTGCTACAGCAATTGATAAATGAATTACTATAAAATGACTACTCTTGATTGGCAATGCAGAACCGTTATCTTTCTAGTTAATATAGAAAATGCTGTGTAAAAATGACAAAAGAGTCTGTTTAACCTGACTCAGTTTCCCACAACTTTAAAAACATGAAATATCTCAGAACTTTGGGGTCCTGGTCGAGTAGCCGATGAAGAACTGAAAGGGGAAACAGCAAGGACCCAGAAGGTTAGATGGTTTTGAGGTTGGGACAACCCAGTTGGAACAGCATCAAGACCCTGACATAGCTACAATGGCTGTTATAAAACTGTTGGTTAAATCCCTAAGTGCTGTTGGTTTAAACAAATGGCTGTTGGTTAAACCCTAAGTGCTCATTGGCAGAAAGCTGTTGTATATGAAACTGTGGACTAAAACCAGCCCTCAGGCATGGTACATTAGACATTTCCTAACTATGGTCCCCGAACACAACCATCTAACCCTTAATGATTTGTACCACATCCCATCTCAACCTCTTGCTTATATATACCAAATCATCCAGGTGATGAGCATCTATGAGTAAAAGTACCAAATGTATGTTTCATATTGCAAAGCTTTCTACCAATCAGCACCCAGAACACTAACTAGTTATTTAATAACATACAATATACCTGGGGTATGAAGCTTCTTGCATTTGGTACTCTTCTAGATGGTTTACAATAGCAATAAGGCACTTGAAAGATTTGACAAATATATTTCATCAATGCAATGGGTGGCTACTTTGAAGAATCTACTAAATGAAATGTATTTTGGTCTGTTGAACACACTTTTGGTTGCTCCACAGTTCAATGTTATTTCATAATTGTCATGTGGTCAATATTATTCTACAATGTGGTAAATAGCAAAACAAAAAATGATCCGTGAATGAGTAGGTGTGTCCAGACATTTGACTGGCACTGCATGTATATACACACATCCAGGCACTTAGTGTTGTGTTGTGCACTAGACCAGCCCGTATAAGGGCCATATAAACCACACCTCTGCTCAAAATATACACCTGGGATTATTTGTATTTTTTTATTAAGCTGCAATTTGTCTCTTCATTCACATCCTACACAACACCAACACAATACAGCTTTTCTCCATGCATACTCAGTACAACTAACACTAAAGTACCTCGACAAGGAACCAGCAGAGTTCTTTGAATGGTTCCACCAGGCTCTCATCTCTTATCTTCCTAATAACCAGAACATTGACTGGAGGCTTGTTCCACGTCAGACGTTGACTGGCCGGGTCTTGGATATGCCTGAGGAGAAGAACCAACACACAGAGTTAGAACACATTTAGAACACAGACAATGTAGTATACATAGATATAATTCAAAAACTTATTACAATTATTTTTATTGTCCCACACAGTCATTAAATAAAATTTAACTTTTCATCCCAACACATTTCATTGCAGAAGTAAATAACACACAGCATAACTATCATACCTCCCAACAACATTTCAATGTCATTTTAAATAAAATGTCAACAAGCATCACAAACCTACAAAAATAAAAAACAAACACTTTTGTTCACAAGCCAAATATCCAGCATTATTTAAAACTTGCTAAAATACACAATGCATTTCAGTCTGAGATCAGTTTGCAGAAGCTACTGTTTGTTCATCAAGCACAATCCAACCATGTGCATCAGACATAAAATACTCAAGCTACACACGCACTGTCACTCACATTGACTGGTTTCCCTTCACCAACGAGATGACCATAACCCAGATCACTGTACTTCAAAGCGTTTCTTTTTCTCCACTACATGGTTCTTCAATGAGAATTCAAATAAATGGTCTCAGTTTTACCTCGTACAAAAAGTTTGATGATTGCATTGAACATAATTCATTGTTTTCTACAAGCCAGGCTGTCATTCATTAACATAGAAGACATGTTGGCAGAGGTGAATTGAACAAGGTCCAAACTCCATAGCTAGTTTGAGAAGATTCTAGGTAAAATGGGCTTTTTTACTACAAAGATTCCTGTCCAGGGACCCCCACCCGAGCCATTATTGAATGCATTAACCCCCACCATATATTGTCCCATGGAGCTCACGGGGTTGGTTAAATTCCCATGGGGGGTCAGTGTTAAAATGTGTGAGCTCACTATGGTCCATCATTCTGAGCATCAGCTAAATTACTTACTACGAAATACTTGCAATGTATGTATTCATCATGTTTTTTTAAGAGTTGCAATACAAAATCAGCTCTTTCACTGTCTGTTTTCTAAAACATTGTTTCCAAAAAAGTTGGAATGCTGCGTAAAATGCATATAAAAACAGAATGCAATGACATGCAAATCATTTATTATATTAATTGAAAATAGAATGACAAAACATGATTGTTTTTTTGGAAAAATATATGCCCATTTTAAATTTGATTGCCAGCAACATGTTTCAAGAAAAGTTGTGACAGGGGCATGTTTACCACTGTGTTGCATCACCGTTTATTTCAACAACACTCTGTAACAGTTTGAGAACTGAGGAGAATTTTTGCTGTAGTTTTGAAAGTGAAATGTTTTCCCATTCTTGCTTGATAAACACAGCTAAAAAAAATAAGGGAAAACTTAAATCCCACAACGGTTCTCGAAGAACAAAATACATTAAAGACCAAAATCTTTACAGTACATTATGTAATTTGTTGAGAACAAAATGACATAACAACGGTCAACGGAAATCAAAATCACCAACTGTTGGAGGGCTGGATTCAAACTCACACCGAAATTCAAAGCAAACAATTTAAATTACAGGCTGTTCCAACTTCATCACAGCAACTCAGAATGTGTGTATGGCCCCCACGTGCCTGTATGCAATCTTGACAACGTCTGGGCATGCTCCTGATGAGACACCGGTTGGTGTTCCAGGGGGGTCTCCTCCCAGACCTCGATCAGGGCATCAGGGAGTTCATAGACAATCTGTGGCACTACTTGGCGGCATCGAATGCACCAATACCAGAGGTCCTCAAATGGATTCAGTTCTGGAGAACATGAGTGCCAGTCAATGGCATCAATGCCTTCGTCATCCAGGAACTGCCTACACACTCGGGCCACATGAGGCCCAGGCATTGTCCAGCACCAGGAGGAACCCAGGGTCCACTACACCAGCGTAAGGTCTGACGATGGATCTGAGGATTTCATCGTGGTTCCTAACAGCAGTTGGAGGTCATTTTGTAGGGCTCTAGCAGTGCTCCTCCTGTTCCTCCTCGCACAAAGGAGGAGATACCGGTCCTGCTGCTGGGTTGATGCCCTTCTACGGCTCTGTCCAGCTCTCCTTGTGAAACAGCCTATGTCCCAGAATGTCCTCCATACTCCTGAGACTGTACTGGGAAAAACAGCAAACCGACATGCGACGGCACATATGGATGTGCCATCCTGGAGGAGCTGGACTGCCTGTGCCACGTAAATGGGCTGCAGGACAATACCAGCAGTGACAAGGACACTAGCAAAACACAAACTATAGAAGAATCAATTATAAAGGATAAGGAGTATCCAAAAGTGATTGGTGATCCCAGTGCAGCATAAACAAAAATTAAAATAACAATGAGCTAAAAAACGACAAAGTACTCCCTGATGTCTTCACTGCAATCCTACAATGTGGAAAGTAGTAGAAACAATGAAACACCCTTGAATGTACAGTTGTGTCCAAACTTTTGACTGGTGTGTAAAGAAAACCAGCGGAAAGATCTTTCAAAGGACTCCCTGCAGTAGCTCGGCAGCCCCCTCATTGATCACCTCTGGTGTGGATGAACACTGTGTAACTCTTTACCATGTAGAGCTCTCTCTCACAGGCATGGTGGAGCGTACGGGAGGGTGAAGAGTCATCTGTCCTACCAGGCTCAATCTCAAGGCAGATATGAATGTGTACGATTGTGTGTAAACTAGCAGGAAGGCTACACCCGGGTTAACTAAGGACGCTGTGTCTCCTGTACCTCTGTCTCCCAGTCTATACTAAACTAGCCATTTAGCCCAATTCTCTCTAACTCTTATTTTCAGGAATGCAACAGTTAAGGGCTAAAGGCTGTATGGTGCACCTCATATTTCAACACAGGCTGGGGTTAAACAGTATCTTGTGTCACATGGTTTTAGTGTGAAGTATATGTTGAAAACTTCCTACCAAAGACTTACATGACAGAGGTTGGGTTGGGAAGAATACATGCTTTGGGTCCAAAATGAGTGGCCGGGTACGGTCCATGTAGAAAGTGGGCTCTCCTGTACATGTCAGAAATGAAGAGAGTCAATCAGGCAGAAAAAAGAAAGGAATACATATTTATTTAGTTCAAACTTCTCATCTAAACAGCAGTAACTACTGTGGCTATGGAACAATTACCTGGCTACCTCTGTCTAAGCCAGTACTTTGAGTTATATGGCAATTCAGTCCCAGTAGTCCTGTGTATGCAAAAGTGACTAAGGAACTATTGTCCAAGGCTACAAGTATTTCTCAAACCCTGACCTCTTAGGGGAGCACTCTGTAATCTCTGCCGCTGAAGACTCAGAGAGATCTGAGTGTTTGTGTTTGTCCGGCAGAAGCAGACTCTCCTGGTCATCCTTATGATGGTGTTGGGACCTCTTTCCCTCCCATCGTCTTTTAGATGACTTCCTGTGTTTGGAGGAACTGGATGGTCCTGGAGGGGTGGAGCCTCTCTCTGGTGTTGCCGAGGAACATGATGACTCCTGACTGTCCTCCATCCTAATGGAACATACTGGCATACTTGAATAACGACAGTAGTTACTGTGGCTGCCAGAATTACTGATAATTGGTTGAATCCACTTTTAGTGTTGTAAAGAAACTTGTGTCAACATTGAGTTAGAAAACCACACCAAGCAAATTGGGGATTATGGGAATTTAAGCACACATCTTTACATACTTGTTGTCTAAGTATACAGTTTTGTTTTAAAAGGTGTCGGACTACAACTATCTAGTTATTTATGTCATTAACTAGCAACAGTACCTAGTTTGCTGCTGGCATGTTCACCTAAAACTCCACTTGTATGAGAGCTGCTAGTAGTAGTTACTATAATACAGTGACCTTGATATGACAGCTTCTAAACCAAAATAAACATGCAGGACGTAAGACATTAATGAAATTGTTTTAATTCCAAGATTACTTACTAACCGATATAACGATTATGTCAAGATGACTTATCCAAGAACGTTAACTAGCTAGCTAGCCGGGTGTGGTAACGCTATCTTCGTTATTTGCTTAACAGCTCTCGTTGCGACATATGAAATCTAACAGCTTCATCTGGTTGATAATCGTGGTCATTAAAATAAAATGTTTGACTGTTGTTTAAAATTTATTTAGCAAACAATGATAATGCCAGTGACAAAAAGAAAACAAATGTATCTAGCGTTTATCTAGCAGCATGATACGTTGGCAGTACGCATTCTGTTTTTTCAGAATAAGTGTCCCCTGTAATAATAATGGTTATTAAAAAATGGTTGATTTTGTAAACATAATTTTAACCACCTTTAGAGAGAATTTGATTGTTTATATTTTAACGTTAGTTGTGGAATATTGCCTGTTCGTAACACTTGCCTATTATTTAAGCAGGTTTCATCTATACTGAACAAAAAGATCAACGCAACGTTACGTCGTACGTCATACCGAGAGCATGTTCCATGCGCGTTCTCGGCATCTGCCTCGCGGAATTTTATACAGATTCATGGCAACATGAAAATATCTGTTGTAGATTAACATTTTATAATAAAAAATACGTATTTTCTAATTTGAAATTATTTACAAAAATGTTCATTGATTTACAGACTGTTTACCTAGTTCGGTCTCTAATTGTTGAGAGCGGTCTTATGCTGGCACGTGTTTTATAGCTGAATAACTATGTCTACTCAGTTCTCTTATGTAATCCTATAACATTAATAGCTTGAGTTCACATTAGTAATGACCAATAAGCACACAAGTGTACTTTAGCAGCATCTGTTATGTTTATGATTTCTCATCAATAGACAATACAATTACATTTAATTAATGGATTAAGAATAGGTCAAACTTCTACTGTTACAGTAATCTGGGGAAGGACTTTGTCAAACTGGAGCACAGCCGATAAAATTACAGTAATACATTATAAATGCAAAATGATTTGAATTTACTATTTAGTCAATTGTACACTCCATACTTTATTTAAATGTTACATATCCTTTGCAAATGCATTCTTATGCTAAAACTGACATCAATAGATAAACATAGACTTTGGTTTAATCTCAAATCCAATTCTACGTACTGCAACTATGTACTTCCCGGGTGATGATGAAGTATGTGCTGTTAAGTATATAGTAAGCTAGTATGACAGTATTGGGACTGATTGAAACATACCGTCTCGTTATAAAATTACGTATCAACATTAGATCATTTCGCTTTAACAGCATGTCAAGTTGGAATATTTAGCAAGACGCCATTAAGCATTCAGTTAAATTGACCAACGTTTCTTATGAAGTTTACTTCCACCACAAATAGCACCTACTGTATGGCTTTTGCCACTGGCCGTTTTAATAGCTTACAAGTGTATGAACTAGAGATGGGCATTCCGGCTCTTTTCAGTGAGACGGCTCGTTCGGCATAGCTCACCTAAAAGAGCCGGCTCCTTTGGCTCACAAACGGTTCTTTAAAAAAAAAAAAGTTTTTTTTTCAAGACATACAGTTTGCGATAGTTTGACTGTGATTGCTATTAAAACAACTATAATTTAATCATCAAATGAAATCGTACTCCACCTTAACCTCGATGTATTCACAGTGTATATAAATCTAACCATTCAAAACGAATACAATCTGAACCGCATCATTAGATGGCTTTGAATTTGAACTGAGTTACGGTAGACGCGGTGCCCCATAAAGGATATACCTTATTGAGAGGCAACTTGGACTTTAGGGAGCACTTATTGAAAGTGAAAATTTTGCAGGTAATGGTCATTTTATGTGTATATTGCATTCTACAGTATGCACAATATGCACTCATTCAGGCCTATTTATCTATGAGAAAAGATTTACCGTTTATTTACATAATAAACCCGTCAGTTAAAATGTTTCAGTGAGGGAACTGATTTTCAACAGTGTGTAATTAGTTATAGAAGCATTTTGCCCAGCTGCCATGGATAAGTTCCCAACAGCCTGTACAGATAATGTCAGTGGTTGTATGTGTTTTTTTCGGAAACAAATTAATTGAAACATGTTAATGATGACTGATGTCAGCCATCGTGTTCGGGTATTAGTAATGTTAAACTACAACAACCTTTCCCATTTTGTGCCAAATATCATATTTGTTTTGCTGTTTTGAACACTCCTTGATTACCTTCAAGAAATTAGCGTTTAGTTCAATTAATTTCTTTATTTTCTGTGAAGTTTAAACACACTAATTATAATGAGACCTCGGCTCCCTGTCTGTGATGCTGAAATATGAGCCAAAACAGATACAATGGAAGGTGTTGCGCATTACATGCATTATGCATTGGGAATGTGACACGGCATTGTAGGTCCTTGGCGTCATGTCACATTTCAATATTTTTGGCTTTAGCTGGGAAAACGTAAACATCGAAAGCTATAAAATTAATGTTGCGCTTTATGCATGGTGCGACTATAAACGGGGAAGAAGACGGTCTCTGAGAAGACTACTCTGAGAAGACGGTCAGAACGAATGTCTGTGTGCTTGAGCCTTCAGGTCTATATTAGATCATTTCTTTTTCGTTCATTGAATTAGTTAATTCTATTCATTTAAATCTTTTGATTATTCATATCTTAATTTTCTTAATATTTCAAAAATAGAATCGGCTCTTCTGATAAGTGAGCCGGCTCCCAATGTTCACCTACAAGAGACGGCTCTTAAAGCCGACTTGTTCGCGAACGACCCCTCTCCTGTATGCACTCCTTAAAACGTCTAGGCATGCCCCTGATGAGACGGCGGGTGGTGCCCTGGGGGGGTCTCCTCCCAGACTTGGATCCGGGCATCAGGGAGATCCTAGACAGCCTGTGGCGCTAATTGGTGGCGTCTGATGCACCGATACATAACGTCCCAGAGGTCCTCAGTTGGATTCAAGTCTGTAGAACATGAGGGCCAGTCAATGGCATCAATACCTTCATCATTCAGGAACTGCCACCCAGTCTAGGATTCACACGTGAATTCCTAAGCCCTGGAATAATGGACAAATACGACACAAGACCATTTTATATTCTATCTTTGACAAGCAACAGATGTTACGTTTTCTCCGGAATGCGAAAAATGTAACTATTATATCGCTGACCCGCGATCAATGTTACACTATCCCAATTCGATTAACGACTTCATGACGTCGGTTGATTAAGATGACCAGCCTGTCGGTATTTGCTTTGACAACTTTGCTAAAACTACGCAAAGCAAGATAACAACGTCGACGGGGAAATATGTACACAAGGCAGAGAAGGTGATTTGTCAACTTTTATTCTTTTGAAACGTTTGCTAGATCTACGTCTAAAGCAAGCTGCAGTAAATACTCTGTAGTATTCCATCTGAACATGGTAGGCCGAACAAAATCCAGTTTCTTCGCCAAATGGTTGAGTCGTGATCACTTGGAAACAATGAGCATAGTGATAGTAAAAGGTATTTTAACAATAGAGAAGACCATCTTGTCAAAAGTGATTGTTTTTGTGAATATAATATATTTCAATGTCAAACAGGACTTCCTAAAAAAAATTGTACACAGTCAATGTCAGATGTACATAAAGTTGTGAAAAAGGGCTTTTGTTGTGTTTTTTTTTTACTTAGAATGGTGAACTATTACCACATACTTCTGTGAATAGTACCAAAGCATCTGAAAAAAGACTAAGTGAAAGGGCAGTTTTTGTGATAGGACAATACATTTTTGTTTTGGATTGTGATTTCAAACTGGTAATTTGTCACTGTTTTTGGGGCAAGCCCTAAAATGTCTGTGATAACCCAGCTCCAGAGCAGGGCCAGCTAGCCCTAGGCTAAGGATGGTGCTAGCCCACATGAAAATGTGTGTGAAAATTTGCTTAGCCCTGGACTGAGGTGCAGTGTTCATATGCCTACAGTGAGCCTTCGGGCACCAGAGCTTGTTTGCAGAAGTTAACACTGCTGTTGACTCACGGTGTTTGATGTTTAACATACTCACTGTTTCACAACTTCAAAAGGTTATTTCCTTTTAAATGAGAGGCATAAAGGCTGCATGTTTAGTAACTAATACATCAAAAAGTTAATATCATTACAAGTTAGCAATCTCTGACGGAACCTACAGTACATACATATGGTCTGTGTCTATTAACAACAATATGAAATAGCTAAATACCAGACTTTATTCCTCTGTCTAGTATTCTGTTTATTATGGAATGCACTGGTAAAATCAAATAAACACAAATCTAATCTAAATTTTTTTTTTTCCTCCATCAAAGATGATAATCTTGTAATGAGTTACTTAATCCAAAAAACACAGATAGAAATAATAATAAAAAAAAAATAATAACTTTACAGTCCCAATGTCCTGTCCAAAGGCCTCATAGTGCTGCATGTGTGATGTTGAAATCGTCTTTTAGGTGCAGTAATTGCCAGAAAGATCTGTTTCAAATGAGCAGTTTGTTTGCGAACTGCCCATTACTAGACCAGAGAGAAAGGGTTGTTTTCAAGAGGGCAAATATTTATCATGGTTATCAAGAGTTTCAAATTCAGTCAAGATAACATAATTGCTAGTTTGGTGAGTTAGCCTAATTTGGTTCCATAAACGTTTTAGCATTCTTTGGTTGTTAAGTGTGCTGACATAATATGAATGTGACGTACTAGAACATTTTAGCAAAAACAATCAGTTACATCGGTGTTGTTCTTGTTGAACTTCATGAAGATCATTAATACACATCACAAGACTTGCAATGCCTCTCATGCGCCATTGAATAAGGCTTGTTAGATATTACATTTTTTGAGTATGCAAATATCTGATCTAATCTGTCTTGTACACACACATCTGCACGGCCCCTAATCTTTGTATCTTTAGTTATCTTTGAAAGGTGCACCTGTGAATCTTGTTCTCTATTGAAAACGTAACACACACTCTATTATTTTCAGTTTCTTTAGCATTGTTTTTTCTCTATTTAGCACTTCCTCCAGTGTCTAACTGTTAGGCAGTCCTGTTAGCCTGCCCTTCAAAAACACGATGGATATGAACATTAACGATGTTTTCATTCGCCATTTACACGCCCTTTAAACCTATATGGGAAACACGAGAGAGGGTCATAGCTGCATAGACCTACAGAACACATCAGCTAAAGGTAAATTAAGAATTGCTTCTGCTAATTTGAAATGGCTTTGTTCATGATGTAGGCTAAAGCATTTTTGAAGTATATTTGTTTCCTGCCTGCTTGCCCAATATCGTCCATAGAGAGCTATTGTCCTGAAGGCTTTCTCTTCAGGAACAGGGATGGGCAGCCCTGTTCTCTCATTGCTCTGTGGTTCACTATAAGCAAATGTTTGTGAACATATAATGTTGTCTTTGGCTGCAGAAAAACATCTGGGTATCCAGGAAATTCTGGCTAGAGTTTCATCTTTAGACGGTTCACTGTTAACCTAATACTTAACATTTAGTATATTCCCCATGTTAATAGTGAGTTTGATTGTTTGATTAATAATGTAGTCAAGCGATGTATTTGACTAAATACAAATTGATAAGTGCTACATTCCACCAATAATTAAACTTTATGTGAGAGTACTGCATAAGAGTTTATCTTTCTTATAACTGTAAAATCAATCTAATCAAAGAGTACAATAAAAAGAAAATATTCTTGGAGTATCGTTTTGGGGTTCTTCCCATTGAAACTGTGAGGGAATCCCTACACGTTCTCCAAGGAAAATGTATTTCAAACAATTCTTTTCAATGCTTCCTCAAAGAGCACTTTAAAGATCTAACCCTCTAAGAAATCTAAGTTTCCAAATGTTGTTCTGAAAGTCCTTTGATTATTTATTAAAAAGCTTCAAGACACTTGTGTCAATGCAACACGGAGGGGACCGTTTAGCATTTAGCAAAGAAGCATGTCACCTATTCCAAACAGAAGACTTTTACTTCTCATATTGGTGTTTTTTTAGTAGCCTAAATTTAGATCAAAGTTGACACTCATATTTGTTGCATTATTTATTATTCTCATATTATTTAAACATGTAGACAGTGCAGAAATCTGTTGACGTGGTCTATGTTCCTGAATGTACCCCTGACACCCCCTGCCAATGGGGCTTCATGCCTGGCTCAACCCAATGTACGTGCCCTTTCTCTGTCTCCCTTTACGCACCTTTCTCCCTAGCCACTTGTGCTTAATATCCTGTCACTGGAAATACAGAAATGCAACAAAAAATGCATAGATGCGAAATGTAGGTTATTCCTCATCAGATACAGCATGTACATTAACCATGCTGAGTTCAGTGGGTACTGAGGGGAACCTAAGGCCCTGGGATAATGGGGCCATAGGAACACAGAAGGCTGATGAAAGGAAACATAGTCTGACATTTTAGCTATAGATTAGATAAGACGGCCATTTATTTGGTTAATGTGTTTTTTACGAACACTGCCTGGAGCCAACATGCTCTTTGCAAATTTATCAGGGCAACATTATGCGCAGAAACTTCACTGTTTGCCTGCATTTTAAGAAAAGCACTGGCTCAAACTAGGAATTAAAGTTAGTTCGCTTTCCTGTGTGTTCATTCACTTGGTGAGGAAAATTAAGATATCCGCCATCTAGCGAAGGTTTGTTGATTTTGAACTTAGTAAATATTTTCTAAATAACATCACAACATTTTAAATTAGATCGCCTGGATCAGGACTTTTCTATTACAATGGGGAATAATCTAAAATGTAATTGACACTGAAAGCTTCCAATTACACGGAGTCCAGTTGAAAGCTAAAGCTGATTATATATCACTGATACTCATTTGTTGCATCACTTTAGTAAAAATGAAATTACACTGAGCTTTCATCTCGATTGTGTGTGTCTTCTCAGAACCTTTCATTTGGCACTGTGAAAATGTCAGCTCTGGCGGTTTTGAAATAGGAAGTTAAGTGGGTTTGCAACACCATCATAAGAGCTCAAAGACAGATTGTTGTTTCTGCATGTCACCCCACACTGATTTCAATTTGCACAGCGCAGACGGTGATGAGTTAGAAACTCATATGAGTTAATAGTCTAGAGCTAGATAGGTGGTCATTTAAAACATCATGACTTTCCGTACAATTACCTCCTTCATTTTTTTATCAAAATCACTGTTATTTGTTAAGTAAATTTAAGCATAGCCAGAATGACACACAAATCAAACATAGAGGTAGCAATGCACCCCCTGATATAAATCACCTATTTATTAGTTCCATATGTGTGTTCTTTGTGTTGTCCTCTCTGGATTGTTGTTTTGTTGTTGTTGGACAGTGGTGTGCTGTGATACATATAAATATGAACAGTTAACCCGAAAGCTGAGTACTCATCTTTTTGTTTCATCCTTTGTCTCATACTTTTAAGCACACCCCTTACACATCACACACGAAAAACATTTCATAGGAACAAAATCAAACAATGACCGAAAAAACTATGGATAAAGGAACTTCATTCAATATGGACAATGATAAGGAAGTGATCAGTCACATATGTACTTCTTGCATCCAAAATGGACAATACAAAACTGAAAATAGTCTCCAATGGTTTTTATTTTATTTATGGACATAACATTTCTTGTCTTATCACAAATATAATGCAAGTAAAATGATTGTTTTATTTTATTTATGGACCTGTGGAGAATGAAAAAGTGTTTCAATACTTCCAGAAGCCGCAATGTTGCATGACAAAACCACACCTTAATTGAGTTGGCTTTTGTCTCCACTCCAGTACAAGGTCCATCTGTGTAATGATGATGCTGTTTGATATGTCACACATGACATTTGGAATTATTGTCTTGGCGTATTAGAAATGCTCACAAGCAATGAGGTAAACAAATTAGTGTTCCAATTTTGAGAGAACACTTTTTGCACATAGAGCATTGCTGATGTATTTCCTGTTATGTTCATTTGTTAAGTATAGGAATCTGGGGTGTAAAATTAAGGGGGAACCGGGATTCATGAACCTCCCCAAAATTACAATCAGGTCAATGTGACCCCCCCTGGAAAAGAGTGAAAATCTTGGGATCCATTGACCATGACCCCCACAACAAACAATAAAAACCTATGCCGTAGATAGGAAAATAGTTTTTTTTTTTTTAAATTAGTAACCAATTGCCACAGTATAATCCCATTATAAACACAAAATAACAGTATGTCCTTTGGGCTTTGGCCAAAAATCTGTTCTGGCTGCAGAAAACCTTGCAATATTTGGGTCACAGTTGGATCTGTTAGAAATCAGCCATGTCACCCAGATGTTGTAATAGTAACTCGCGCACCTGGTTGTCAAGGGAGAGAGTAATTCAATTGTTTATTGCAGCAATGCTCAGATCCTACAGGTCATTCGTTTTTTGATGTTCTTTGAAATGAGGAACTAACGGCATAGTCTAACATTATTTTTCAGAACTGAGGTTGAAACATTTTTAATCGCTACCCACTATATCAACGTATGATTTTGTTTACAGCAATGTAATGACTGATTGTTTCTTATGAGAAACATTTTTATTTTTACAGTTTTAAAAACGTTTATTTTCAGAGGGGCTTCAGCACCCTAAAATTTTCCTACAGCCATGCCTGAAAATTGTATGAACATGTTGGCTTCTGTCTCTTTTGCAGAATAATAATGGACCCAAGTCAGGAAAGATGCATTCCTTGTTGTTTATTCACAGAATATAGTACATGTCGGTCTTAGTCATCCAGCCTTCTTTCCATCTCTCTCTTTTTGGTCTTTCCAGCAGTCTTCTCCAACAATAGTTTAGAACTAAAATACACCTGTATTATCAGGAAAATACATGCTTTCTCACATTTCCACCCAATAACATAAAAGTAATGCATTTATATGTCATAACATCAAGGCTGTATAGCATAATAACACTACCCATGTAAAAATAGGAAAAGAAAAACAGTTTACAAATAATAAAGTTAGCTTATTCAACTCACATTCAACTGCTGTAAGAGATAAACTTGCGGCTACCTATTTATGCATATTAAAATTAGAGTCAGACGGAGGGGGTGGTGCTTGTCTTTTACAAGCCAAATTTGTCAGGGAACACGTCATTGGTCAACACAAATATCCCAGTCAATCTGAGCTCACTGGAGCTGGAACTTGGCTAGTGTTATGTGTGTCTATGTTTGGGACTAGAGCACCACCACAACGCACCACCAGGGAACACACAGAAACAATGACCATGAACATAGTGATCTTCACCACCGGACAAAATGAAGAGACCACTGCGAATTTTTCTTTCCAAAAAAGTTTAAAGGGAAGGTTTTCAGTGAGGAACAGAAACTTTCAATTTGCAGTGGTCTCTTAATTTCAACCTTTCTGTTCCCCACTCAAAAACTTTTCTTATTAACTTGACCTGCCTGTCGGCCTCTGCTACTGCTTCTGACAATTACATGAAGCAATAAAGCATAGTATCACTCATGGTGTGTATATCAGCTTATCTCAGGTCTAGCGTGCCTGGAAGTGACTTAGACCTGTCTGTGACAACCTCAAACGGACCAGTAGTCTTATTGCGTGTAGCTCTTATACTGCATAAGACGGCAGGCCACGCTATGCCTTCATGAGGCATCTTTGCTAACCTGCCCAACACCACCTGGTTTTGGCGTTCCATATGACCACATGATTGAGGATGTTAAGGGCAATATAGTAGCCAGTCTATGCCCAGGAGGGTTAGCGTTATCTTTAAGAAATGTATCATTTATTTTCCTAATCTCTGATAATACAATCAACGACCACTCTGTTTTTGTAATCCATCAGATATTCTCTGAATTTTTTCCCATGTTTTATGTATATCATAAATGATCTTTTCCTGGAAAAAAGGCATATTTTTTCAATATTTCTGGGAGACAATCATCTAATTTCACAATGTTGTTTATGATACCAGCTAATAATTCAGACATTTTATCAATGGTAACATTGGGGGTTGCAGTCCCATTCCTTTCTAATGTTGTTTTTTCAGTTAAAGACATCATTTTCTTTACTTCACATTACTTATTATTATTACAATTACTACACACATGTCAATCTACTGTCCACCTGGCAAGGACTTTGAGATGAATAACAAAAGTTTCTCGCTCATATTAGAGTGGCCTATATTAGGTCTTGTAATACTCATGTGACACTTACTATTCAGTCCAGTAAGCACTTTCCATCACAACAGGAATGGTTTCATACTACAAATAATGTACATGGATACAGAGACTCCGACAGGAATCCCCGGGCCGGGGACAAAATTGAACATTTAGGACCTAACCACGGGCCAAACAATTTTGTAAATAGCAATGATGTTACTGTTCATAGAAACGTTTATTGTTTCATGTTTTAGCTAGGTAATACTAAATACCAAGATTGACTGACTAATAAATAACTATATTGAAGCCAAACAAATATGCCCCCCGAGGCCTGGGCCCGGGACAACGTAACCGATTGTCCCCCCTGTCAGCGACACGGCTTGTATACATATCACTTAATTGCATGTACTATCACCACATATAACCTGACCATTGGTCCTTTAACTAAATGCTGCATCTGCGCGCGAACGGTACGCTGCACTACTACAGAATTGTAAAGCAAATCGGTAAGTTGATTAGACCAAACTGCTTTTCGGTTGCTACCTGAAGTAGTCGCTGCTGTAAGACTATGTTATTTATTCTGAAATTGTGTTGGAATAGCTATGCCAAATTTGATTCCAACTCCCTTCTTTGTGATTACACGTGTAAAAACCGTGGATGTCCATCTACTTCATGGTTTTTCGCTTGATTCGTTCGTCGCTAACCGCTTGTGGGCGTGTACACTATATGTTGTGTTCATCAGTGCGGACGTTCACGTTTACAAGTTCAGTAGCTAGCTAGCACAGGCCTACAGCTGGGTACAGCTATATAATAATTGTAGTAGAAGTGGGGGAAGGTAGTAAGTGAGTCCACTAGCCAATGTGGCTAGGCGAAATGTTCTACTCGGAGTGTGCTTCTCAAATCGCATACTACGGGCCGGTTGCGTAGGCAGAAATTGTTGTTTGTCTGGACATAAGAAAAGTATCTGGGCCCAAAAACTAAATACAGCAAAACTCACAGCAAAACTGACCAAAAACAAAAAAAATCCCCTGACAAAAAAGATTATTCAGAGACAATAGAGAGGGCAGCCAGTTGTATGGAGAAAATGGAAATTTGGAGCCGGCTGTATGGAGAAAACAGAATGCATTATGCTGCTTTAAAAAACAATGACTGCAAAAGGTAAAATCGCACTAGCGATTTGAATAAATACTTGTGTGTATTTTTTCTTTGTTTCGGTTACTTGTTAGAGGTTTTGCCACAAGTGTTAGTGGATTACATATGTTTTGCAAGCAGTAGCTTTCTGGGCGTGCATTTATCCCATTTGTCCAAAGGTCCAAACGTCGGCGCTATAATATTGAGTTCACATATTGTTCCTATAAAAACCGGTTTGAAAAATAAATCCGTTTTATAGAAAAAAAACAGCAGCACCACAGATCGCTGTTTAATTACGTGTATATGTCAGATGTAGCGCTGGGAATTCAAGTCAAATCGTTTTGAGACTTGGATCTCATCCCCATCAGAAGTAGAAAATCCTTTTCTTTATGGTCTCCGAGTTGTATTAAGTGCCGTTTGGCAAAACCCTGATGGCATGTCTTGTGCCTGTTACTGAGGAATGGCTTCCGGTTGTTGGTGTCCGGCCGCCTGCGCAAAAAAGGGTGGAGTCCGCTGTTTGCGCATGGGTACTTTCAATGCTTTAGCAATGTTTTCATTACCTGCCCTAGGTCTGTGCCTGGACACTTTATTGGATGTCCAAGTTCCTTGGACTGAATGGCTTGGTTTTTGCTCTGCGAAGCCTTGGACCTTCTGTAGACAGGTTTATGGCTTTCTAATTATTGTTGAATTAAGTGGACTTCAATCAAGTTCAAGAAAAAAATCTCAAGGATGATCAAAGGACGTAGGATGCATCTGAGCAAAGTTTGGAGCGTGAACTCAGTTTTGGCAAATGGTTCGACTATTTAAAAGCTATTTCATTTTTTTATTTTAAGTAAATTGGCGCATTTGTAAACGTTTTTATTCAAAAAATAAATATAATAAATTATTAATTCTGGCACGTAGCCTTGGATTATGACACAGTATACTACGGCTATGAGATCACATCCGTCTTACTGCTCTAATTGCGCTGTTAACCCGCCGATAATTGCAATAAGACATCTCAGGAGTTTGTGATAGGTTAGCAATATACCACGGCTAAGCGCTGTGTCTAGGCAGACGTTTAATATGCCTATGAACTGCTCTTAACCATGGTATATTGGCCAAATGCAACATCCCGTCATGACTTATTGCTGGATTTTTTGAATCCTGAATACCGATTGGCTGATAGACATAGTATGAGACCATATACAATAAATATGACATCACATCACTTTTTACTGCTTAGGTTGGTAATTATGTTGTTTAACTATGTTGGTTACCAGTTTATAAGCAGAATACGCCATCTTCCCGGTTTGTGATGTATTGCCAATATACCACGGCAAAGCACTGTCCAGCACTCTGCAATGCATTGTTCCTAAGAACAGCTCTTAACTAGTAAATTGGCCAAATGCCACACACCGTGTACCTTATTGCTTACATATACTGCAGCTTTCAGCCAAGCCAATCAACATTCAGGGTTTGAACATTCTTTATTACATACTAAATTGTACACTAAATCAAATGGATGCCCAATAAAGCGTGGGAAATGCCTCTTAAAGATAATTTCATGAGAAAAAATAATCAGGTATTTTACACATCTTGCTAGAGATGTATTCGTTGGGAAGTGTTGATTGTGATAGTTTAATCAATTTCATATTTTTTTCATGTTTCTCAGTACCAACCCTAACCTTGCTTGCCTATATGTCCAGGTGTTTATATTACCCGATGAAGTCCACATGTGCATTATACATGTGAGTTACTAACTGAATAACACAGACTGTTCTACCATTCCATACAGATGTTTCTCTAAGGTGTGGGGCTGCAGTCTTGATCTTACACATCTTCACTGCCTCTGGGGCCGGATATCTCTCTTGTAATCTTTGTAACATCACAAACCTTTATTTTCCATCCAAACACTCATTTGTGAATGTTTTGCTGTCAGCCTTGGGTTTCAAGCATACTAGCCTCAAAGTAACCACAGTTCCTGTGCCTGTAAGGCAGCAGTTCCACAACCCAAAAATCATCCAATAAAATCCTACTAGAAAGTCGAATAGTATTCGTTTTTAAATATCCAAGTAAACGTTTTTAAAATGTGTATCAAAAGTATATGTGATAAATCCTTTCAAACTATTTATGTTAAGCAATTTATATGTCCTAATTGTCTAAATGTTTTTTTTACCAGGAACCATCAGCACACGACATCATTTGGTTGTAATGAGTCTATCAGAGATGGGGCTTTAGGCAGGACCTGTTAAGCACCTGACAGGTAACAAGTAATAAGTACATCTATTTTTTTTTAGTCTGTAGTTGTGTAAAGCCACACAGCGCAAAATACTTAGGTAGCATTTTAAAAAGCTACTTTCCACCACTGGATATGCCCCTCTCCAGTGCCCCTAAGGCAACACCGTTATCAGCCCCGGGACTCATCATGGATGTGTCCATCCCTTCAATCCTGCTTGGTCTGGGTGGGAAAGCTGTGATTGGCTTGGCCCTGCTTCTCTTCCACCGATCTCATCTAAACCACAGCTTCCTGGGTGTGTTTTCCCTCTCTCTGACTGTGGTAGATACTCTGCTGAGCCTGTTCCTGTCAGCCCTTTACTTCCAGGTACAGCTGATTGATTTGATTGATTTCGGCAGGCTGCTCTTATTTTCGACTTTTTGTCTTTTGTATTGTGTTTCATTCAGCATTGTCTGTTATTGTAATATTTAAATTGAAACAAGTTTTTTTTTCCACTTGTACTATGTCTGGTAGAAATACAGTAAAACATTCTCTATCCCTTTATCTCCCTCACACACAGGAAGACATGGCCCTCCTTGGCCTTCGCATCACCAGGCACCACATCTGTCTGCTTGCCCAGATTGCTGGCTTCACCTACGACTGTCTCCTCTGGCCTGTAGTTGTTGTGACTGGACTGGACCACTACTGGACCACCAACATCCAGGGTCCTCATCCCATTCTGAGATCTCTGTGCTCTGATGTGAAGCGTCCCCCAGGGGGAGGATTTGGATCTCCCTCTCCCTTAATCCCCGCCTCTCCTACTAGTCTACAGAATGCAAAACTAACACAAGATCAGCATCTTCACCCAGGGACGCCGTCATCCAACACCAGGGGGAGGCCTCCAGTATGGGTACTACAGATTGCCTACTTAGCGGCTGTCTGCCTGCTGTGGATATTGGCCCTGGTCTATGTGTTCCTGGGGTCTGGGCTCATTCCAGTACTGGGGAACCAGTCTCCCTACCAGCTGAACCATTGCTGGGTGTTCACTAGTGCTCATACCCCTCAAGTTGCTGGAACACTGCTACTGACTTTGGCCTGTGCTCTTCTGTATGTCCATAGCCCCACAGAGTCCCTTATGAGAGGCTACGAGGGTAGGAGTTTGTTAGCGCGAATGAGGGCTCTATTATGGAGTTACACTGACAGGCAGGGCGGGGTTATTGTAGTCCACCAGTTGTTATGGATTTTTCTCAACACATGGGCTCTGTTCCTGGTATTTCTGATTGTTTTTCTGGTCTGCCAGGTTGGGATTCCTGGTTACCTGGGGCTAAACGTTCCCTGGCTGTGTCTGCTCAATAGCTTCCTGCTTGCTGTTGTGTTGTGTGTTCGTTGCCCAGCTCCAAAGCTAGCTCAGGGCTCAGTGACCACTGATGGCTTCTGTAACTGGAAACTGAGTCCTCCAGGAAGGCAATGTGCTGGAGGACCTATTCTTCTGAACTGACATAAAGCCCCTATGAAATAATTGGTTGTTCAATCATTGTGTTTAAATAATTACTGTATATATATTTCATAACTTTCTTCCAGTGACAATAATTCCTTAAATATATATTTAAGAATGTCTTTTTCTGAGCCTTGCTTAAATTTTCAGTGTTACTGTGTGATGTAAGTGTTCTAAAATCTCCATGAAGAAAATGTGCCTTGGTCCTTGTCTGACGACTGAAAAGTAAATATAACATTTGTCTATATTGATCTTCGATTCCTTTGTCCCAGTTGTGGAGTTACTGAAATGAGGCAAGGCCATAATCGCAAATTGGACATAACAAAATCTGGGTGTAACATTAGTTCTTGAAGTATTATTATATATTAATAATTCAAACTGACAGCACCATTATTAAGTGTTTCATTAGTGCCTTGGTCAACTTAATTCAATACAGTTTGTGGTGTAGACTGAGTAGGTTGTTTGTTTGTTTGAAAAGGATATAAGGGAAATTCTGTTCTTAAATAATGCGGTATTTCCTAAGAGAGGTTGTGCTAAATTGACTGTTTCTAAACAATGGCTGCCTACTCTAGAGGGTGAACCCTTCAGAGTTTCTACTTGTGTCACGGGAAGAGCCAGTGGCGGAAGACACTGGTGAAAATCAACTGCTGCAGTGTCCCTGTGAATCTGACCCTGGTGCTCAGTCAAATCAATATTATAGGAAAGGAGAAAAATGCCCAACAAAAACATATCTAGTTTACAGTCAATTAAACCAGGTAGATGTCCTGAGGTCCACTCTGTAATTGGGCTTTAGAGTCAAGTCTGTCAAGCCAATTATTTTGTAACTTGTTAACCTGAACACAAAGGCGGTTTTACATGGTAAATTTTTCAATGTCATTAGATATTTTTATGATGTAGTTATGTTTATATTCTATAGGTATACAATAAACTTTGACTCAGGTACAGCTGTCTCAAGAAATGATTCATGGCACCAGAATGACACTACAGAACTTTACTTGAATTTGATCCAAGTTCATTGTCTATACAGAGTATATTTACAAGATTTTGAAATAAGGAAGGAGAGGAAAAAAAGAACAGAACTCTACATATACAACTGAGGTATTAGCTAAAAGCATGTACAGGTATGTCATCATTTACTAGTAAATATCAATTGTGATCAACAGTTAAAGATGCAGTGTCCTCTGCTTAAAAAACATTTTATATCACAACATGAGGTAGGAGAACAGTGTCTCGTTTCATGCAAAGAACAAACGTTCAATCACACTGTTTTGTTGTTGGCAACATGATATGCAATGGTCATACACAGACACTGCCATACATGTTTCAGAATATAGCATTTTAAGAAACAAAATTTGAATTGTTTTTAAACAAAGCCATAAAATATTGTGTTATTTATCTTCTTTAAACAATGATGTGTCAGGTGTTGCCTACTAAATATAAACTGAAAACAGGGCATGTTAATACCAGGCAAACATAATAACCATTTTGTAAAATCATATAAACAAGGTGTAATAGCTAGCCATCTCCCATGCTGGTAAATAAGAATGGTGTTTATAAATAAATATTCAACTACAAAGGATAAATGGAAAGAAAATGATCCAGCATTACTTTGCAGAGCCAGAACACAACTTGTTGATATTGTTAAAGAATGCCACTTCTATACCACATTGCCGCCATCATTAAAGAGTTGTTATACCAATGTAAGAGAGCTCACACATAGTTATGTTTCACTGAACAGTCCCTTTAAGTCTTGAAACAATCCATTTGGGATGGATGTTAAAACATACAATTGGAAATGCTTGTTTCTCCATAGCTGTGCTCCAAAAGGCAGGTCAGGACCAAGCCTAGTGGTCTAGTAGTGAGTTCGGCAAATTGCACACCTACAAAAAAAATCTAAGTACGGATGAGTCCCAAATGGAACCCTAGTCTGTACATAGTGCACTGGTTTGAACCATTGCCAGTAGGTTTAGGGTCTGAAGTTGCACATTATTTAGGTAATACGGTGCCATTTGGGACTCAAATGTTAAGTTCTCATAACACTGCAAATAAGGAGGCCCCAGCAAGCTGTTTTATAGTATAGTATTCAACCTATTTTTCTCTTAGTCCACTTTTTTTCTATCTAGTAATTATGGCATAAAACTAAAGTAGATAAAGAGCGCCATCTTGTGTAAAACTCCCATTTCCACCAGAATACAAAAATACAGAACATTGGATAACTCAAAACAATGTTTAAAAACAAAATGCTTTAGACTGAGAGGTAACTATGGTGATAATAACAAACCTAATACTGATCATCTGGTGATGTAAACAAAGCAGTTCCACAGAGCCCTCAGGGGGACGACCACAGCGCGACATCACGTCTCCCTTCGTCATAGCTACTGTGCATCATTACTGGCAAATCCATGGCAAACATGCACACGCGCAGTGCACATGCAGACAGACAGACCTCTTGCTCATCTTTGCCAAATCTAATGAGGCTACATTTGTTTTTATTAGGTAATTGGACTTCTGCTGCATTAAGCCATCTACGTGGATACCCATCTAATGCCTGAAAGGTTCTCAACCCTGTCTGTCTTGGAGAGGGAGACGCTGGGGTACCCCAATGCACTGGGAACGGGGTGCCGTTCAGGACATACACTTCTTTAAACACGAATACAAATATAAATTGCATGGCTCAGTGAGAAATAAGAAACCGTTCCACTAACAAACTATATCAAGGGCATCTAGTCACTTCTTGCATGCACACTGGTTTTATGTTTTGTTATGATATATAAATTGTTTGGTGTATCTTCAAATTGGTCTGAGGTGGGCATTTAGTGCGGGGTATTAGGCTAGAAATGTTACATTACACATAAGCGGTCTGTCAAGGTCATCGAATGAAGGCAATCAGTCCAGGGGAAGTACTGTAACAACATACAGTCCATCTTTCCTAGTCAACTTGACCTCTGTCCTGTGGTTGCCTCAGAAAACAACGCAGTTCGACTCCCAACAGCAATTTTACACCCTATAAAAAGCACACACCGCAACGTCGTCACACAGCGCGGTGACAACATGAAAGACCGCCACTGTGGCATAGTCCTAATGTAGGCATGCTTCAAAAAATTGGAAGGAGCAACGTGGCAGTCTTGAATTATGTTGGCGGTTGATAATTGATAAACAGGCTATAACATACTGCGTATAATGTAATATTGCAGTGTGGCCCTTTAACAGTGAACTCAAAATTCTTCAAAAAAAAAATGACTTAACAAAAACATAGGGCTGTTTGAAGCCTCAGGTCTGGTCAGGTCCAGTCAATAGTATAACCTTTAAAAGATTATTCCATAACAACATAGTTAATATATTAAAAGATTAATGTATGTACAAAGTGAATATAAATCTTTAGTTAATACATTAAATATCTTATTCCTCTTTTTATAATTTCCAAGAAAAGTTTATATGGAACAACAATGGGTGGAGAGAATACATTTGCAGTATGGATTGAATTTTCTCTGCAGTCTGTTGTAAAGGGAACTCTTCAGAGGTCTGCATTGAAAGGTTGAGCACAGTGGAATGTCTATCAATTTGCATGTATAGCAGATGCATAAAGCAGCAGCTTAGAGTGAAGCCAAGGCCAATCCCTCTTATAAACAACTATTTACACGATGCCTGGCTGTCTTAGGGTCATCCTGGTGGGCCATAAAAGAAAGACAAAAACCTCTTCTGTGGGATAAATGGTGCTGCTAGTGTGTGAGAGTTACATGGCAGTAGTGTGTGTGTGTGTGTGTGTGTGTGTGTGTGTGTGCTGGCAGGGCGCTCCTGTACCAGCTCCCTAGGGGCAAGAGAGAGACAGAGCGAGAGGCCCCAGACTATAGCATCTGCCCCCATTCTGAAGGGACAAAAGGGGCTCCCCAACTTCCTCCTAACGCTTCCCCCTCTCCTTCCCTCATCCCCATTTCCTTCTGACAGCCCACCCAGCCTGCGCGACAGAGAGGCTTAGGGAGAGGGAGCATCACAGAGGCAGCAAGGGAGAGAGAGGGTCAGCCCCATGCTCTCCCTCCATCCCCAGGCTCCCTCCCTCTCCCCGCCTGACTGTCTCGCCCCACTCTCAACCCAGCCTTTCTTGCCTCTTTGCCTCACTGTACCTCCCTCCCGCCACATTTCCCTTTCCCGCCTCTCTCCTGCCCCCCCAGTCTTCCTCTCTCTGCCAGGCTCTGTTTGTTCAGCGAGGTGGAATAACGTGCAGGGGAAGGAGTGAACGGGGGCCAGGATCCAAGCCACACCACACAGTCAGTCAGCACTAATGCCTTTCACCTGTGACCTACATCCCCCCCGGGCAGACCGGCAGACAGACCGAGGAGACAGGAGGAGAG
>JACXGJ010004411.1:0-45552 GCA_016801105.1 Esox niger
CACACACACACACACACACACACACACACACACACACACACACACACACACACACAATTAAAGGGTTTTGAGTAAAACTTATTGAACATTTTCCTATTCTTGTTAGCAAACAATGTTTTAAACCAAACAATAGAGGTAAGACTAACCGTCTGCAAAGTCTGGAAAAGGCAGTAGAAAACCAGATACCACAGGAACTTTCCCTGCTCCACCGGAGGGACAAACCATATCATAAAGTAGGTGAGAACTGCAAACGGAGTGGAGATGAGAATCCTAAGGAGAAACAGTAACATTAAGAGATGTAATGATAGAGGAGCACGTTAACATGTGGGTGTTTAAGTAGATCTATTTTACCTCTGTGACCTGAAAACAGTGATGTACAGCTGTGCTCATTAGTTTGCACATCCTGTCAGAAATTGTGACATTTTAAAAAAGTATTTTATTTAAGGACAGTGATCCTATGAAGCCATTTATTATCACATTATTTTTTGTCTCCTTTTTAAATCATAGTTCTAACAGAAATCACCCAAATGGCCCTGATCAAAAGTTTACATCCCCTTGAATGTTTGGCCTAGTTACACAAGGTGACACACAGGTGAAAATGGCAATTAAAGTAAAATGTCCCACTCCTGTGGCTTTTTAAATAGCAAAAAGTGTCTGTGTATAAAAAAACTGCCAAAAGACCTGCGTAACAAGGTCATGGAACTTTGTAAAGATGGAAAAGGATATAAAAAGATATCCAAAGTCAGTACTGTTCATTTATTAAGAAGTGGAAAATTCAGGGATCTCCTGATACCAAGTCAAGGTCAGGTAGAGCAAGAAAGATTTCAGCCAAAACTGCCAGAACAATTGTTCGGGATACAAAGAAAAACCCACAGGTAACCTCATGAGAAATACAGGCTGCTCTGGGAAAATATGTTGTGGTTGTTTCAAGTAACACAATACCATGATACTTTAAAAAAATTAGCTGCATGATCAAGTTGCCAGTTGCAAGAAACATTTACTGTGCCAATGCCACAAAAAAGGCTGGTTACAATATGCCCAACAACACCTTGACACGCCTTACAGCTTCTGGCGCACTAGTTTGGAGTGACAAGACCAAAATAGTGCTTTATTGTCACAACCATAAGCGCTATGTTTGGAGAGGGGTCAACAAGGCCTATAGTGAACAGAATACCATCCCATTGTGAAGCATGGTGGTGGCTCACTGATGCTATGGGGGTGTGTGAGCTCTGCACATACACTATACGAATACAACTTACTACAGTATTGAAGAAATGAATCGTGTTCATAACGGTGTGTTTGTGTGCACATTGGTTGAACCATTTGGAAACAACAACAAAAATGAGCCCCCCCCCCAATTCAGGGCAATAGAACAATTGGCGTGAAAGGTGAATCAGGTGCTACAATTTGTGCTGTCAATGTTCAGTTCTGGTCTTGGCTTTGCTTTTGCACAGTTTGAATGGTTAAACCAACAGTTATGCATATATCCTGATGAAGATTCCGGGCTGTTTGGCCTGTGAAAGTGGCGCTGGTGCACATTTACCCACTTTGTAACTCTGATTTCAAATCCAAACTCTGATTGTACAGCTACAGAAAATGCTCTCACAAGTATTCCAAAGGGCACGCATGGTAGGTCATCTTTACTGGGTTGAGATGCATCAATGAAGAATAAAATGCAAGCCCCTCCCCGTCTCTTTCATTTCTAATTCTAATTATTTCTCTCAGCTTTAGGCCTTTATAAATAATCTCTTGAAATCCTCTATTGTTTGGGGCAGTGTGACCAGAATGGGCTCAGTGTGGCTTCTCTCAGCCTTGTGCTGTCTGGGAGGCTATGGTGGGCTGTCCGTTCTCTGGTGCCATAGTGACCAGCCTCACTTTCAACCTAATCTCCAGACACCGTGGCACAATACACTTGACCAGCAGAAACTCTGGATCTACTGTTGGGTTTTTCAGCCAACCATGCCCCCCCACATGCAGTGATAATAACTTATAAGAAGAAACGGTTCTTTCTATCCCACTGTGTTTGAGCTGAAGTTATAGAGTCTACAGTGTTCAGACAGTCTCCAGGGGAGACTGTTTGTGAGGGGCCTCTGAACAGTGCAGCAGTAAATTCACTGCCTCACAGTACAGCTGCATCATTGCAGCCAGGAACTAAAATCCTGTTTGCTTGTATACCAACAATGCCCATGGAAGTGTGAAGCGTCTCAGCTCTGTCCTGGGTTGGAGTGAGACAGAGATCACTTGCCTTGTTGCTCCCTAGAGAATGATTGTGGGAGGTGGGTCATGCCCTACTGTTGCTCATTTGTGGTTTCTATTCAGGCATTTCAAAGGCATAGATGTTGGATCGAATTTCCTGATTGAGCAAGCAGTCTGGTAAGAAGCAGAACGCTTTGGCAAGATGTGCCTCCTGGACACGTCTTGATCTTCAACTTTCCCGAGACTGACGGGATTTGCTGTGGTGAGGCAAGGCCACGAGCGTGAATAGGACTTGATAAACATGGGAGAGAAATCATGTCAAAAATTATTTATTCAAAAAAAGACATACACTACATAGAAGATACATGTCAACCCTCTTCATGCATGGCTTGTTAATGACCAAGCGCCCCGTTCTCTGTTGCCCACTGAGAAAGCCTCACAGAACCCCCCAGTCCTGCCTGTCTCCTCCTTAGCCAACATGAGCTGACTGAATGGGGTTAATGAGAGTCAACTGTCTGATGTAGGTAGAAAGAGGTCAGATATATCCTCGATTGTCTACATTTTGTAGACTATATGGTTGAACACACAAAACTCACAGCATGAGCACAACATTAGCCTCACCCCTCACACCAACCTTGAGGGCTAATGAACCAGCACGCACGCATTCACGCACGGAGGGAGAGACATGAGCGGAAACGCTGAAGATTTATTTTGCAAACAGACTGCATCTATAGTCCAGACCTGTCACCTATTGAAAACATTTTGCGAATTTCATTTTACGAAATGAAAAATACGACAAAGGAGACCCATAACTGTTGTGCAGCTGAAATCCTCAAGCAAGAATGGGAATACATTTCACTTTCAAAACTATGGCAATTGGCCTCCTCAGATAGAGTATTTTTTAAATATCATGCAACACATCAGTGCATTCTGTTTTGATTTGCATTTTACACAGCGTCCCAACATTTTCGGAAACGGGGTTGTACATATTTACAGACATTCTATTTCCATTTCACCTGTCATGATTTTAATTTAGACTATACAAATACACTGCCCAAAAAACTAGGAATGAAACACTGTTTATGACATGAATATTTCAATTCAAGGGGGTTCTAAAATTGCAATTTGTATTCTGTTTCCATAGTTTAGACCCAGAGAATATAATTACAGATAAAGTATACTCGACTAATAGTGCTGATAAAAAAAAACAGCAAAATAGGAAAAGTGACAGGTTTGGTTAAGTGAGGCATCAAGAGTGAATAAGACCTTTTCTTTGCTCAGGCTCTGATAGGAACATGTTGGAGGCTTTGTGTGGGTTTGTACAGGACAGAAAAATACACACACTGCCACCCAACAATAACCTCATTTACATGTGGCCAAGATTCTCCCCACTACTTGACCTTAGGTAACCTTGCCTCTGAGTCAGCCGAGCCCCCTACTCAACTGCCATTCTGGGATTTCATTCACACACACACACACACACACACACACACACACACACACACACACACACACACACACACACCCCGATTGGCTTAAATCCAATGGTGTGTTGAAGGTGGGACCAATCAGAAAGGGAGAAAAAAAATCTACTCTGCACAGCTCATGCACAGCTGGCTCCCTATATATACATGCCTGAGGTCCTCAGACATCAAAGTGAAACTCATTCAAATTCATTCACAAGTCACAGCATTATATTATATTTTCATTTTAACCACCATATCCCTGTGCATTTGAAAATATACAATAGTGTAAAATAACAATAGTCGTCATATTTCCTCTGTTTTGAAGGACACTCCTGTCACATGATCATCCATCTGAAATCTCATCCAGCTGTAAAGGCCAATCATGCAAACATCTCTGGTTTGAAGACAATTAGAGACAGATTTTAGCCTATTCACAAAGACAGAGCGGTGCTTCCCCTTATACCCCAACCAATCTGCTGCAAACGCAAACCTAGTTTTTATATTGCCATATAAAGGCCGGGTAGGGACAAACAACAGGCTTACAGTGTTGTCTTGCCATTGCAGGGATCCCCCAAAAAAATACATAGCTGAGAGGTTATTGTAATGTCCGACTAAGGGCTTGAAAAAGTTAACCATGAGACGAAACAACAAGACAAAGCTGGTGTTTTCGATTTGAGGATAACTTGTTACTGTAGCATGATGTCGTTCATGTGGTAAAAATGCTCACTTAGAGGCACTTCAAGTGGGAAAGTTTCATGGAAACTTGCAGTGCTAGCACAAAAGAGAAAGTCACCTGGTCATTCCAGATATAATAGGGTCTGCTGTAGCTAAATAAGAGTAAGACGTGTTGCACTCAGTCCGAGTTTGCACCCAGTTGGAAGGTAAAAGCTACAACAACAGACAATGGCCGACAGCAGATAGAAACTAAGTAGTCAGTAGGGACTGAAGTTCATTTCATTGTTCAGAAAGACGCATGTTATTCGATGCACTTGACAAATAAAAAACTTTTCACTGTGATTTCACAGATTCAGTTGCTTTTTAACAGTTGCCAACCTATATTCAGATTTCTTCTCCGCAGTCGTGTTGAGGTTTTGCAGGATATTTTCGTAACCCTTCTGTAATCAAATAGCCTTCTGTATATGTCCTCATTTTATTCCAATTCCCACTTTCGTTCCTGCATTAGACCATAAGATGTCTGCCGGGTGACCAGAACAGAGGCACTTACCATGGCATCATCCGGCCAAACCGTGTCCACCTGCTCCGGCTCACCAGGAAGCCCACCGTAGGGTCTGTCACCGCATCCCAGGCCCGGCCCACAAACAAGATGATAGACGCATGGAATGGGTCCAGCTACCGAAAGACAGGTGAAGAGAAAGAGAGAAGTGGACAATGACACAAACAATGCATAGAGAAAAACAGACTATAGCTCCTCATTGTGCAATTGTATGAAGCTTGCAAGGATGCGAGCAGGGGTGCTGCATCCCCCAGCCATGATATCAACCCCAGTATATTTTCATTTCATGAACACCAGTACAGATAGAAACTCTCTACAATCCCCAGTGTCTGCATGGTAACTATGCTACCAGCATATGCAAAGTCAAATGTACTTTCTAGCAGTCACTTCTTCTAAACCCAAAAAGGGTTTGCTAATGACAGCATCCTTTTCCCACGATCTCTGTCTCATTAACTAATTGGCAAAATGACCGTCCTGTCCTGTTTAACACCATTCCAATAAGCTCATCTTTTTGTAGTTAATTGAACTAAATCTGAGCCCTGTACAAACTATTCCATGCTAATTGAGTGACAAAGCCAACCAGTTGGAGTCAGATTTGATGTGCTTCAACAGATGTGTAATGCCTTGCTGCTTGCTGGCCTTGCCTGTTTATCAGTTATCCAAAACTGTCTAGGGAGAGTGAGACGGGAAAGTTGACGGTATTTAGAGAATTGAGAAGACAAAATATGTTATGTTGACATTCACTGTTAAAAAACAATATTTAAGGGCAAGGTCATCAACAAGTTCTGCACAAAGCACATCAATACTGAAATTCTGATTTCTAATTTCCAAATCTGTCCAAGGAGCCAATTTATGATTAACTCCGTCATTCACTGTACTATATCCTTTGCCTGGACACTCCAGAACTTGTACACTCAAGTCATTTAGCAGAGCAACTTACAGTAGTTTTTATTGTTTCGTACTGACAAACAAACCCACCACCGTGGTGCTGTAAGCCCTTTAAAGATGCTTGGCTAAGGACTTCCCATTGGCTAAGGACTTTCCATCTAGCTGAATCGCATCTCACTCACCTGGGCCACATCCAGCAGGTAGATCTGGAGGAAGAAGCCCAGGGCACTGCCTGTGATCTGGTACGGAGCCCCTCCAATGGCATAGCACAATTTAGTGCAGACTGAAAGACGGCCGCTGTTGTCCCTCTGCTGTAGAACGGTGAGAGAAAGGAGCATGAGGAGAAGACAACATGTAGCTATTCACTACATGTAGTCAGAAATAGAGAATATGTTGAACGCACTTGATTTGAATGGGTTGATGTAGTTCCATGTCCATATCAACCTCGCAAATTAAAACTACGCGGAAATAGTGAGGTCTTTACTTGGACTTCTGAGTAACTTATTTACATGTAAGTCACACAGCAGACAATCTTAGATACTACACAGGACCCCGTATTTTATTATGTAGACTATCTGTGTTTGGCATGTTACAATGTTAATGGATCTTCTTTGCTTAGTCAGGTAAAAACAACGGCATCCACTTGTTTATTTGAAGCTCAAGCTTATTTCACAGGCTCCTGATTTAACAGCGGCCAGTGAAAGGTCACGTCTCGCTGTAACCTCAAGATTCGCCAGTGCTCACTATTCACTCCACTGCTGAATGTCAGATTAGTACTAAATCCTTTTAACTATGCAGTCTGGGCCACTATAAGCTTCGAGTGGTGTGAGACTGGGACGTCAGTGAAGTTCACCCTGGTGCAGGAAGCAGCGATTGGTTCTGACTATGGGATGATCAGGCAATTCTGACATCACATCAGCGTCAAGGGCTCCAACAGTCATGTGAAAGGGGCACACACCCAGTCCTTATAATCACAAACATTCTGCTGGTCAGGGAGAAAAGTCACCCAGTCCCACAGCCAATGAATGAAAAGAGCATCTATTCTGACACCCCATCTGTCAGAGTGAAAAGCTGACACCTGCTATTTACAAGCTACTAAGAATGCCCTAGGTTAAAACTAAAGGAGCACGTCTTGCACTTAGCACAAAACGAAACAATCCACACTGGCAATCACACTTGAAATCAACATACAATATAATTTGAGTATGTTTATGGCACAGGACATAACAGCCCAACAGAAACATAGCTATCACTGACGGAATTGCAATGGGGCTATACGCGAGAAATTCAGAAGGCTTTGTTTGTTATTATCGGTATACGTTGTTGTTTCGTTATTTACTTCATTTGATGCATGTTTGCGTGTTTCTACTGAGTGTAAAATTTCCCTTCAGACAAAATCCCATTCAGTAATGCCGTGTCTAATGTAAGCATGTCCCTTTAAAACCGGCAAAATGATTTCCCCAGATTATCTGCAAACGGATTGCTCAGTCTAGTATGTAAAATATTCTAGCCTCCTCAACAAAGCTAGAGAGAATAAGCTGGGTGGGGATCATTTATCACCTCTTCGTGTTTTGGTTAGCCATAATAAACCCATAAAAAGCCACTTACAGTGACTGCCTCTAATATGAAGAATATATAGCGCTAGAAACATTACACAAACAACTCATTACAATAACCTATATTGACAATCACATGGCTTTCACTGCCAAATTACACCGGTCTCATTGGGAAACCGTTAACCAGACTTCGCCTCCTTGCAAATGGTGTGACGATCTAAGCCGTCTGTATCCAGATATCACGATTACTATTGAGGGGCAGGTCTGTGCGTTAAAAAAAATAGATATAGGCTATATAGGTAATTTATTACTTAACAAGTAAATGGAATTCATCGTAAGGCGACCTACCTTTTCAATTTTGATTCCATCTTGACATATTGGTTTGGTTGGTAATAAACTTGCCTCCACATATTGCTCCGCGCCTCTTCCTTTTGCCATATCGTTTTACTTCGACAATGTTTCTTCAACCTTAGATTTTAAATGATCCTAACTGAATCTTGAAACCACGCGAGTAAATCAGCCTAATCGTTTGAGAGCTTTGTGCGTCCCCCAGTCATTTTAAGGATGGGGTCCATTAGTTTGTCATTCATTCATCCACGCGGGTCATTCTTACGCGCTCTCAGACACTACGCTTCTGACGTTAACCCTTTAATTGTCATTGTCCAATAGAATTCACTGTTAGCAGGGTCGCCAGAACGCCTCCAACAAACGTCTGTGCCCAGTTTTTTCCGACGTTGAAAAGCGACCCCATGCTAGAAACTTAACCCCCTTTGTGTACATACGCACACACTATTGTCCACTGCTCAGACTTGCTTGCGGAGATGTTTGCCCATCGCCCGGTTATCAATTTAGCCAGTTTTCTTTTAGGGTATATGTGTTTATACTATTCGTCTATAAATACATCACTTTCAGAATGACACGCCTTCATCTACGCCAATCTCCCCCATTTTTCGGCTAGTATATTTTAAAGTGTGTTAGGGTTTTAATCTAGCCATATCGGTGCCTTCAAAATGCAAGAAAATCTGACAATTATAGAGGAGTATGGGGAAGGGGATTGTAGTAGTGAGGGGCGTTCAAAATTCTACCATTTGTGTCATGCGACTGCAAGGCATGGCACACTTCTGAAATGCTTGGGTGGCTCATGTTGACCATAAGTGATACACAGAAGTTAGATCACTCTAGTGACAATTTTGGCAGGCAGGAAAATCTCTGTACAAGTTTGCTGCCTATTCCTGATTCTGGCTTTATTCCTATTTTGCTCCACCCAACTTCACAAGGTGCCTGTGGGAAATTTAGTGGGGGGTGGGGACAGGAAATCCGACACTCCTTGTAAATATGGCCGCCACACTGGGTCCCACTCTACTTAACTTTGTCTCAGTTTCCCAAACGTTTTTCTATTTCAGTGTAGTCTGGCTGCTGATTTCCAGTAGTCTCTCGTTGACAGACTAGATTTTGTACGCCACCCCAATGGATTTGTAATGAAACAACCTAGATGCAATTGAAGTGAAGACTTTCAGCTTTAATTCAAGGCGTTGAACAAAAATATTGTATGAAATGTTTAGGAATTCCAACCATTTTCATAGACCGTTCCCTTATTTCAGGGGGCTCAAATGTAAATGGACAAATGAACACAATCAGAAATAAAATGTTAATTTTTAATACTTAGCCAAGTATCCTTTGCAGGCAATGACTGCTAGTAGTCTGGAACGCATGGACATCACCAAATGCTGGGTTTCCTTTGTGATGCCTTTATAAGCCTTTTCTGCAACTGTCTTCAGTTGTTTGTTCATGGGTCTTTCTGCCTAAAGTTGTCTTCGGGAAGTGAAATTCTGTCTTGACTGGGTTGAAATCAGTTGATTGACTTGGCCATTGCAAAATGTTCCACTTCTTTGCCTTAAAAAACTCCTGGGTTGCTTTTGTGGTATGATTTGTGTCATTGTCCATCTGTAACGTGGAGTGGTGTCCAATCAACCTTGCTGAATTTGGCTGAATCTGAGAAGACAATATATCCCTATACACTTCAGAATTCATCCGGCTGCTTGTGTCTTCTGTCACATCATCAATAACCACTAGTTACCCAGTGCCATTGGAAGCCAAGCATGCCCATGCCATCACATTGCCTCCACCATGTTTTGTAGATGATGTGGTATGCTTTATCTTGAGCCGTTCCAGCCTTCATGAGCCATGAAACATTTCTCTTCTCATCATTCTGGAAGAGGTTGGTTTTAGTTTCATCTGTCCGAAGAAAGCTGTTCCAGAACCGGGCTAGCTTTTTAAGATGTTTTAGGGCAAGGCCTAATCTGGCCTTTCTATTCTTGAAGCTAATGAAATGGGTTGCTTCTGTATTTGCTCTCATTAAGTATTTTCTTAATGGTAGACTTGGATAATGATATGCCTACCTCCTGGAGAGTCTTAACTTGGCTTGATGTTGTTTTTTTTACCATGGAAAGGATCCTGCGGTCATCCACCACTGTTGTCTACTGTGGACGTCCAGGCCTTTTTGTGTTGTAGAGCTCACGAGTGCATTCTTTTTTTCTCTGAATGTACCAAACTGTTGATTTGGCCACTCCTAATATTTCTGCTAGCTCTCTGATGGATTTATTTTTGCAGCCTAAGGATGACCTGTTTCATATGCATTTCAAGCTCCTTTGACCGCATGTTGTGGGTTCACAGCAACAGCTTCCAAAATGTGAATGCCCCATCTGAAATCAACTTTAGGCCTTTTACCTGCTTAATTGATGAAGAAATAACAAAGGAATAGCTCACACCTGTCTATTGGACAGCTTTTGAATCAATCATCTAATTACGTTTGGTCCCTTGTAAATGAGGGGCTGAATATTAAAGCTGTAATTCCTAATTTCTTCTTCAAATTTAAATATGAATTCACTCAAACTAACACCATATTCATTATATAACTGTACCTTGAATATATTTTGATTAACAGCCCAAATATCAATACTTGTGCCAGTGTCCATTTATTTCCGGACCTAACTTTATACGGTACTGTTATCTGTTATCAAAACAAGGTTTGTGTGAGATATAAAGCTGTCATAAATCTGGTTGAATTGGTGGAAGGACACGGGCGCGGAGACGGTATGGAGGGAATAATCCATGTGTTTAATGGACAGGAACAAAGTAACAAAGGAAACAAACTTACAAACTCAAAACAGACAATGACCGGGTTGCGTAGCCTACGGCTGCTAACCAAAATAAACCACACCACTGTGGTAAAACACTCAACATAAATAGGTTCCCCAATTGGAGGCAATAACGAACACCTGCCTCCAATTGGGGAGACCAAAACACAGAGGTGGCTAGAGTCACCTCTTTTGGTCATGTCCTGACTATGGCCCCAGCCAGCGCAAAGATGGCTAGGGGCATAGCCAGGACATGACAAAAGCATTGGTCTTTGTGTCTACGACCAATCCTGAATTTGGATGTGTTAGCATGGTTCAAATTTTGGTAAAGGGGTAAGTATTGGCCTTTATACCTGCTTGTCATTTTGAAAGAAACTGGGTAGGGCATTCAGATTCTGTTCAGTAAGGGTGTGCATGCATTAACCTGGACATGTTTGCAGGTTTAGTATTGGAAGGATTGTAGACTGTGCAGTAATACTTACAAGAAATGAATGGGTGAGGGGATTTACAGAAAAGCGCACAGACGGCAGCACACAGCTATTTTACAAAGTCCTTCCAGACTGATTTTGACCAGGCTACTGTATAAACATGAAGATCTTCCTGTACAAACATGTAAAAGCTAGAAAATGGGAACATTGTCAAATATGGTATTTGTGTGCTGTGTTTTCCAATACTTCTATTCATATTGTGAATAGAATAATTGGTAATTTGCCATTTAAGCATATCATGGCATTGATCACACAGAGGGGTATGTTATTCTTTCCTGAGTGGATTAGGGCTGTCACAATATAAAATGTTCAATACATGATTATTGTGGCAAAAATAATTCATGGAAACAATATTAACATAATATATACAGAACATTTTAAGAATAAAAATGCTGTCAGTCAAATTAATCTTCATCTTGGTTAAAACAAGATGAAGGCAAATGAATAACACTCAAAATACACATTTATGAAGGTGGAGAGAGTCTGTAACCATAACTGAACAAATAAAAAAAGAAAAACGTACAAAAAGAAAAATTCCACTCATTGGATAGTGAAAAGGTAACCAGACAAACAATTTTGTTTGGGGGAGAATACAAAACATATTGCCTAGTGAATGGACCATGAAATGTGTAAATTCAAACACTAGTGTATAGGTCCAGGGTATAGGTCCAGACTCTTAGTTTAAGCAAATGCATTGTTTGTCCATGAATGAGCTATGGAAAAACCAAGAGGAGTTTTTGGAAAAATACTTAAGTTCAGTTTGCTTAGTGATATTTCATTTTTCGTATATAATGGTTATTGTCAATGCCAGTTATTGACATCCCTAGTGGAGATATTACGATTTTGCTGAATTTACAACACTGTGTATGTACCTTTAAGAAAACCCTAAGTTTATTCCTATGTATTTATTCCTCTGTAACTAAAGAAGCAGGTGTCTCTCTGCCCGTGTGGAAGTGTTAATGTTATGAGGGCTAAGGGTGAAAACTATTCCTGAACCAACACTGTGCAGGCCACTCGAGTTCCTCCATACCAATCTGGTGATATATAAATTGTACGCTATCGCCATCTCTTGGAAATTCATGCCATTTCTTACAAGAAATCCTGATTTTTGCTTTTACATCTGCAGTCATAATTATGACAAAAACACATCCACTGTTCAAAAAAAGTTAAGAAACACCTAAATCAGACATTAGGTTTTGATGAACGATATATATTAGAGATCAAAATCTTTACTGTGCATTATTGAATTCGTTGTGAACAAAATGTCAAGTCAAGTCAAAGTATATTCAGCAAATTCAGCAAATAGCCCAGCGTCATCCTGCACAATGACATTTACAACGTAAATTAGCAATGATTTTAAAAGAGTAGGATGGGGAATTTGACAGTGTGGGTATGTTGTAACAACGATCATTGGAAACCAAAGTCACCAAACGATTGAGGGCTGGATTCTAACTCTAAGTAAACAGTTGAAATCACAGGCTGTTCCAACTTCAGTGAATTCGATCATGGCAACTCATAATGTGACTCTGTGGTGTGTATGGACCCCACATGCCTGTATGCCCTCGTGACAACATCTGGGCATGTTCCTTTCTGCCCTCTTCTCACAATAACGTTGAATCTAATCTAATCTCTTTCCAGATTTAGATCAGAGCATCAGTGAGCTCCTGGACAGTCCATGGCACTGCTTGGCAGCATCAGATGCACCAAAACATATCGTCCCAGAGGTTCTCAATTGTATTCAGTTCTGGGAAATGTAAGGGCCAATCAATGGCATGAACACTTTCCTCATCCAAGAACTGCCTACACACTCTGGCCACATGAAGCCATGCATTGTCCTGGACCGAGAGGAACCCAGGGTCCACTGCACCAGCATAGAGTCTGACGATGGGTCTGAGGATTTAATCCCAGTACCTAACAGCAGTCAGAGTACTTTTGGCTAGCACGTGGAGGTCTGTGCGTCCCTCCAAGGACATGCCTCCCCAAACCATCACTGACCCGCCTCCAAACCAGTCATGCTGGATGATGTTGCAGGCAGCATAACGTCCACCATGTCGCCTCCAGAAACGTCTGTCATGTGCTCAGTGTGAACCTGCTCTGGAGTGCCAATGGCGGACCTGCCAATTCTGGTGTTCTCTGGCGAATGCACCGTGCTGGGCTGTGAGCACATGTCCCACTGGAGGACGTTGGGGCCTCATGCCACTGGAGGTCATTTTATAGGGCACTGCCATTGCTCCTCCTGTTCCTTCTCTCACAAAGGAACAAATACTGACTCTGCTGGTGGGTTTATGCCCTTCTACAGTTCTGTTCAGCTATCCTCATACTCTTGAGACTGTACTTGGAGACACCGCAAACCTTCTTGCGACGGCATGTATGATGTACCATCCTGGAGGAGCTGGACTACCTGTGCTACCTAAATGAGCTGCATGTACTGTATCATGCTACCAGTAGAGACAAGGACACTAGAAAAACACAAAACTTGAGAAGAATCCGTCAGGAATGATAGGGAGAGAACAATTGTCTGTGGCCACCACCATTCTCTTTTTGGGGCTTGTCTTGCTGCCTCTCCGGTTGTCACTTTCCTTCGCACCAAAACAGGTGACACTGATTCACAATCCCTTATGCTTCCTAACTGGACAGATTGATGTCCCTGAAGTTTAATTGACTTGGTGTTATACTGTGATGATTATGTGTTCCCTCAGGGTATTTTGGTCCATCTTTACAGTTTGATGTTCAACCTAAACCAACGTAGTGCTGCAAAAGCTAATCAATAAAAATCAATAATGTCTACAAGAAAATAGCTGGTAACAAATGTCTTTATTGATTAGTTGGGCTACATGAGATGGAGCTGGAAAAAGCTTCGAAAGAATGAGAAAACGGAATGATAGGAAACTGCAGTGATCCGTACAGTAATCTAGTATAAAACAACCTGTTTTTCATAGGGCTATGTATTAGTTTGGAATAAAGCTGTAAATTGCATGTTGAAGTGACAAATATTTTTTCTTGTATGCAGTGTTACGTACTACATTAACGTAAAGATCGCAGGGCATGCTAACTAATTGCCTCGATATACTCCAGGTTTGTAGGTGTACGTATGCTACTCCACTGCATACTTTGTCAAAATGAATATATAAAAGCTATGTCCACAAGGAGGCAGACCGGCTACAAAACATTTTCTACCTGCCCGGAAATACGTTGACAACTCTTGCCGATTTTGTACAACCATGAAAACGTGACGACAGGTATTAATATGTCTATGGTATTAATGTCTTAAGAAAACGACAGAAAAGAGCGACAGCGACGCCAACGAAAATGGTAACTGAGACCATTAAACATATCCATTGTGCACTATGATGTGTCAGTCTCTCAGAACCTCAGTGGTCCTTTGGCATACAGCCCCATGATTGCTATTGGTATTTCACGTGGCGTATAGGTACACCCAACGCCTATGGAGACTTGCACAAAGGACGGACCGAAAGCACGCAGGATACGTGTGGCAGCCAACCTGTGCATGTGTACACTTAGGTAACTTTGCGTGAAGTAAAGGCCTACTAGCAGCCTTTACTACGTTACTGATGTGATGGATCCGGATAGATCATGTCATATAAATCTAACGCAAAATGTATCCCCAGTCAATTTAAACTTATTATAAGTGGAATGTTCTATTTTTTAAGTCTATAGGCTAAGCTATTTTTAAAGCTGCCCGTTAATAGGTTCTCAAACAATGACTTACCTTTCTTTTTTCTTCCTCCCTGCAATTCTGGGTGAATTCCAACACATTAAGGCTTGCTAGTGATACACTATTTTAGCATACAGTACCATTGTACACTGTGTTCTTTATTATTCCTTAAGTAGGGTAGAATAGCAGCTTTCAGACATAAAGAAGAAATCCACTATTTACGGTGCAGATCTAAATGCCATAATAAAAACCTACAAAGAATCTTATTTTGGGAAAAAACAAAGATCTGGGCATATTTACCGTGTCTTTCTGACCAGTTTTCTGAAAAAAACACAAGAAACAATGGCTCCAAAAATACCTGAATAAGCCATTTTCAAAGCTGCAGATCTCTTTCTATCATGTTGTGGGCCTGGATGTTGTATGAACATCATTGTGTCATTAAACATTTAACCGGCAGCAATATGCTTAATTTTGTTAATGTTGTAACTTTTGTTAAGGGTTCTCACCCAAAAGGGGCTCAGGAATCCTATTGTTTATGTTAGGATTATTTTTTATTATGATACATTTTTTGGAACGCATATTATATTCCCATGAGATAGTATGTGCTACAGACACAAAACCTGGTCCATAGATTTATACCACCTGCAAAAATCATGTATTTGACTCTAGTTCCAATTGACCCCTAGGTAGTGCAATAACAAGCAATCTAAGTTACTCCTAAAGTCCCACTGGCATTTCCACCTCATGACATAGAGGTCTGAAATTTGGTCAACATATCCCTCTTCACCTAAGGAACAAATTTGCCAAAAGAACCCATGAAGTCTGCCATCTTGGATTTTCCACCCTTTTGAATTTTGTCTGAAGCACCAAAAAGTTGGCTTCAACTAGAGCGCTGCACTGAGCTTCATCTTTAAAAGAGCCAATGAAAATGATTGTGGGTGTGGGCGTGGTCGTGGTCTCAGTTTGTATGTTTTTTTATTCAAGATGATGAGGCGTACTGCAACCCAGGGGTGGGTTCAGGCCATTGGCAGGAAGGCCTCCACAATGTTTCAAGCTGATTGGCCTGATGGTGTTGCTATAATCAGCAAATGCATGTGGCTCCATAGGAAATTAATGGAAGGCAATGAGCAATAAATGCAAGTCTATGGAGAATGAATGCCGGGCAATGAAGAATGAATAGGAGTCAATCATGATTCAATAGGAGTCTGGTAAATACATGGGAGACAAAGGGAAATTAATGGAGGTCAATGGGGATTGAGTGGAAGTCAATGGTGAATGAATGGAGGTCAACAGGGAATGAATGTAGGTCAATGGGGAATGAATGGGAGTCATTGGTGATTCAATAGGAGTCTATGGGGAATTAATGGGAGTTAATTGGAAATGAATGACAATGAATTAAGAATAAATTGAAGCCATAGTGGTCCTGGAAGGAAAGGACTCTGCTTGTGGATAAATGTTCTATTTTCTCTGTGCAGCAAGAGCTGCGTGTGTGCGTGTACGTTACTATCACTAAATAAATGAAGCTACGCTAGCGGTAGTTAGCTAATTCTAACATTACCAACATATTTGACTTATTAAAAAGGAGAGAATATGAGTTGGACCATTCAATTCCATGGACTGCAAGAATTAGCTACATTTTGGTAAAATAAAAAATGTTGGTAAAATAAAAAAACATTTGTACCAACTAGATTGGTATATTAATACATTAATGTTATATTAGCACTGCTCCCGGAAAGTTTCGGTTCAATTTTTTTGGAGGATTAGATGAAACTGCCAAAACTCCAGATCGCGATGTTATACTTTAGAATTGTAAAACTGGATTCGTACAACCAAAAATATTAATCCGTCATCATAACAGTATGTTTGGTGCATGTTCACAGATCTCATTTCACGCATTTGTTTAATGTTTTACATTTACATTTTTGTTAATGCTAATGTTTTACATATGTTTAACCTTTTTACATATTGTCGTATGTATTTTCTTAAGATCCCAACAATATGTATGCTTAATCTAACTCCATGTTCTCTCCTTACCTAGTGAAAAAATCAACACCAGAGGGCAGTCAACCTCAGCCAATGCAGACAAAATTATACCCTGTTATATGATACACTGTTTTACCTTAATCTTCTAAAATGTTATAGAACAAAAGTTTTGGGTCTTAACTATGACAAATCCATTTCTAAGTGTGTAAAACCTTTCCAAGGTATATTTCTAACTTTGCATGGACATTTTGAAATGATCACTGAATTCAAGTCTTATTTCCTGCAAGTGTACAGATGTTTGTGGTCATGTGCAGTATTCTATGGTTGATAAGTTGTTCTACTTCCCCAACACCGATAAGTGTTATCAGTTTGATTGATAAACATTAATTTGCTCATTAACCCACCCAAAGTTCCAAACCGAGGTTCAATTTAGCAGATGTTCTATTCTAGAGAAGTTAGGGTTAACTACCTTGCTCAAGGACAGAACAACTGATTTTTCAACTTCTTGTCTTGGGAATTGGATCTTGCACATTTTCAGTTACTGTTCAGATGCTTTAACTGCTAGGGTTCCTTCTCCCTCAGAATGTATAACATGGTAGTTATATATGCCAAAACAACTAAATCAATACGTCCCATGGGAGCAAGTATAATTCTGTATTTTTCTGTATTTTAACCTTGCAGACGGTGACAGGAAAACTGTTCAGTCTGTTTTCAGTGGTTTATATTGGGGAGGAGGGATATTTTCAGAAGTCAGGGGTTAGGGTTCATGGGTAATGAGAGGGTAGCAAGAAGAGATGGTGGGTAACTTCCAAAATGTTCTGAACCCTGCATTCCAGCATTGCATTCTGATGTTTCTGCCATTCTGCCTTCCATTTCTTTATGGGTGGTTGACTGGGTGCCCTGCTTGACTTCTCTCTAAAGCAGACCTCCGCGCCCACACCAACTACAGCACCCTCAGGATTCCTTCCCATGTCCTCCTCCACTTATGCTACTCTGACAAAACAAGACAATGGGAGTCACTTGAAGAAAAGCTGCAGTTGACTCGGGGAGCTACTCCCATGAAGCTATTGTTAGTGTTCAGCATTGTTACTCTAACAATTACCCTGCTAAGGAAAGATTCTATTCCTTTATTCGGGATGATTCAAATAGGAGGAGTTAAGGGCCTTATTGGAGTTGTATGGGCCTGTAAGACTTTTTTTCTTCAGTAGTAGCAGATTGGAGGGTGGTCGTTGTAGTGTGATGAGAATGAACAAGGTTAGTGTGAGACTTGTCCTGGCTGCTGAGATGAGCTAGGTCATACAATCAGTTCTGCATGTACACTCTGACATTTTTCAATTTTGGTTACTGTTGCCACCTAAATACATGCCTGATTTCCATTCATTTTATATTACTGAAATCCTGAGACACCACCAACAATATTTTTCTTTTTCATATTAATCTATTCAGTAGACTTTCATCATGACGCAATGTTTTACATTGTAAAAATTAGGCCCAAGATTTCTCTGGGCCATGTGACCTGGTAGAACAAATTCTGTCCAAAAATACATTCAGGTGAAAAGTTTTTAGGGTGAGGTAGTTGTTTATAAATATTCATTTTGGGGGTGGGTAAAATGTTATGCATGCTACAAGGGATTAATATTCCTGCCAGGAGGAGGAGTAATAGTCTGACCATTTTGCTGTTGCGTGAATCCCTCCTTTGAAATGATAATGGATCACCTTTAAAAGGTAGCTCTACATCAGACATTTCAATGCCAGTTAACTGAAGACAAAATGAAAACCAATATGTATTTCACTAAAAGCTTAAAATGTCTTGATTTTTAGTGATCAACAACTAATACGCCACGGCTTAATCCTAATATTAAATTGTTTTTATGTATTAAAAACCCGGCTGAAATTTACAAAAACAAACATCAAGTCTCCCAAAAGCAGGTGGGAGAATGTGCTACGTTCAGATGAAACCAAGGTTGAACTTTTTGGCAATAATTCCAAAAGGTATGTATGGCGCAAAAACAACATTGCACATCACCCAAAGAACACCATACCCACAGTGAAGCATGCTGGTGGCAGCATCATGTTTTGGGGTTATTTTTCTTCAGCTGGAACCGGGTCCTTTGTCAGAGTAGAGGGAATTATGAACAGTTCCAAATACCAGGCAATTTTGGCACAAAACCTTCAGGCGTTTGTAAGAATGCTGAAGATGAAGGGAGGTTCACCTTTCAGCATGACAATGACCCAAAGCACACATCCAAATCCATAAAAGCATGGTTTCACCAGAAGAAGATTAACATTTTGGAATGGCCCAGCCAGAGCCCAGACTTGAATCCAATTGAACATCTGTGAGGTGATCTGAAGAGGGCTGTGCACAGAAGATGGCTTCAAAATCTAACAGATTTGGAGCACTTTTGCATGAAAGAGTGAAGAAATATTGCCACGTCAAGTGTGCCATGCTAGTAGACTCCTACCCAAAAAGACTGAGTGCTGTAATATAATCAAAAGGTGCTTTAATAAAGCATTAGTTTAAGGGTGTGCTCACTTATGCAACCAGGTTATTGTGAGTTTATATTTGTTAAATTTTGGCCCTCAAAGATTTCAGTGTGTTTTCCATTGAATTGTTCACGTTATAGGTCACATTAAACATTTCTGATATGATTAATCTTTGTCACATTTTTTTACATCAGAAACACCTGGCATTTTAATAGGGGTGTGTAGACATTTTATATCCACTGTAGGACCTCATTGCACTTGACTTGTAGTAATGCCAGTACAGGACTTCTAAAAGATAAAACCCTTAATTCATATTAATGAATCAAGTTTTATATTGAGAACCAAACATCTTGGGCTTTTCCCTCATCTCTCTGCCATGGTAATGAGCATTTCAATATCAAATTCCCACAGTTTAAGAGAAATATTTAGTTGCAATTCAACTTCCAGGCTCTGACCATTACTGTATCTTGTAATTTTTTATTTGGCAGTTGTTGCTCCTGTTACTAAGTTCTTGTACCTCCCCCAGTAACATGGAACAATGTTTTCCTTCAAATTGCAAACAAATCATTCCTTCCACCTACAATCTCAGCTCCAACAACCCCACTAGCTGAGCAAAATGCCCTTTTCCTAAAATGACATGTTTAATTAAATAACAAAAAATCTATCAACTGTAGCCATTTATTCTATTTTATAGTTTGTTCCATCTAAGCATGGCAAGATTTTCATTAAAAAAAGTTGTGTTTTTGTGTCAGCAATTAGACATTACTCCTAGACGGTGGGCGTCTTCCCGCATGTTACTCTACATTTTCTTTAGCCTCAGTAATGGATGTCCAATAATTGCTTGCAAAAGGGTGAGCAACACAACATTTGTACTACTACATTGATATTTATAATATAAAATATTTCCATTCATACTCTTTATATTCCCATTTGTACATTCTCTGGAATTGCTGCTAGTTTTTATTGTAATGTATATTTTTGCTATTGTTTTTGCTTTATATTTTAATGCCTCCTGTATAGATGTTGCATGCCATGTCACAAATTTCTCACTGTTCAGAATGACACTATGTTATTCAGTGCATCTGACAAAAAAAACGTTGATTAATGCTTTCTGATAACTTTTCACTCACCTTTGGGCATTCAACTGAACACACACTTTATTTTTAAATGTAACTAATTTCAGTTGACATTCTTTTCCACAGTGACTTACTCTAGTGTACATATATTTTTCCATATGTCCCCCTTCTTGGGAAAACTGTACTTGGCACTTCAAAGAAAACATATCAGGTTTATCCAACTATTTGATTTATAAAGTTTATTTAACAATTTCTTTGGATTCATTCAATTATTCTCTTTAGGTGAGTTTTTCTCTGTACTGATATGGGTCAAGCAGGTGAGAATGGCAGGAAGAACAATTAACCAACATTTTTGTTGGTTAAATTGGCACATATGCTTTCAATAACCGATATTAGTTATTGACCAGCAGGATTATATGCATGCCTACAACAACAGGCAGACAGGACATCTGTCCTTTCAAGACACATGCCACCCTTCACTCAGAACTATTCATCTGGTACTAAATAAAGCTGTCCTGATGTACGTGAAAAGGTTGGATTAGGGCACTGTCACACTGGAATGTGTGATGAATGGGAAACAATTTAAAACAGATTTATATTGGTTAGGGGTATTGTGAATGTGTGTTTAGGTATCTGGCTAACATATGTTAGGATTGTTAACATTTCCTCCTTTAATATATATATATATATATATATATATATATATATATATATATATATATATATATATATATATATATATATATATATACATATATATATATTAAAGTTCAGATCATTGATATCTATATTATTGTCTGTAATAATGGATAGACGTCAGTAAGGAAGCTTTATGTTCGCTGTCCACCAACTAGATTGAGATTTCACAGACACAAATCTGCAGAACGTAATATAGTGACGTGCTATGATGCCATACCAATGAATCTTCATACAAGAACCATCTTTTTTTTATTAAATTATCTCACTTCATACATTCGTGACCTCGGATCAAAATGTATCTGTTTAAATTTGGCTGCCATTATCAATTCCATTTTCAAAAGGTTCATGACGATTAAATATATTCTATATGTGTATGTATATGCTCCAAACCACACACAAAAAGATTCATAGACAAAGTGATTTGCATCTCCAAGACCTTGTGTCTTCGTGTGTAGCTTTAACTGGGCGTGCTCGTTTATGCTAATGAACCGCGGGGCTCACCCGGATTTAGCGCCAGTGCAGATATAGCTACTCCCTACTTTATCTTCACACTGCCGCGAAAAACGCGCCGTGGCTTCTTTTTTTAACCAGTCTGTGGGCGGAATCAATTAAAACACTTTTTTAACACCAACTGCCGAATAATCTTTATATCGAACTTCAGCTTTGTTTTCATATATTTCGCTGGGAGTGACCTACGGTTTAGCGTATTCCCTCTATTAAGAGTTCCAACTACCAGCTAATACGGAGTAAATTCGTATCGGGTATTGCTGATTCGGATCTTTAAAGAAACCGGTAAGTGTTTTTAGAAGAGTGATCTACCCAGCACACATCACCTACTAACATTTTATTATAGTGTATGCAATTCTTGTTTTAAGGATTGGCTGCTGCTAGTGTTACACCCGTTCCATTTGAACATCAAGACAAAGCAAATACCCTCTAGCCTACTTTGTTTTGTCTCAATGCACCGCTGCCCGGGACTGCGCTTTTACCCATTAATGTTCCACCAGGCAGCGCTCCTTCCTATCTAACCACGTAGTCTCTGCTTTAGCTTGCACAGTGGCCAATTGCATAAGTACCCGAAAAGACTTGTGTGCAAAAGCATATTTTCTCCAATGCTTTTGTAATGTAAGATTAAACGGTGAAGACTACCTTATATGGACATTTTTAGTTTACTATTGGATGGTTATATCAATTAAACCTATATTTAGTCCAATTTGTACACAACACCAGGCTCAATGTAGAATGCACAAAAAAATTGCATTGGTTGCATTGGTTTAATGAAAGCGGTCTTTGTAAGGGGAAGTGTTCATCTGTCCTGTGCGTTTTGAATCTTATAGATAATGTCTTGATTAGAAAGTAATATAGCCCATATATTCAAGAAATTGGACTGACGCTCACTTTTGTTTATTTAGGTGGTGTGAAGATTTTCCTCTAACATTGCAATCTTGTGTAATAGTTCATGCTTGGAATATACTCCAGAGTATCGTGTAACAGCTGAGAGATGGAGTACGACTGCTATCAGCACTACTTTTTAGATGACCTTGACAAAGAAGAGGACTTCTACAAGTCAACTGCGCCCAGTGAGGACATTTGGAAGAAGTTTGAGCTGATGCCCACCCCTCCCATGTCTCCCAACCGGACACTCGTCGGTGGAACCGTGCACGTTACCCCAGGAGACAAGCTTGGCTGGCTGTCCAAGATCTTGGGTCAGGATGACGAGTGCGAGGGGCTCCCTGCTGAGAAGCTTTTTGGAAACGTTAGTTCCATTATTATCCAGGACTGCATGTGGAGTAGTTTTTCGGCCAGTAAGCACTTGGAGAAAGTCAATGGACGCCTGTCAGCCACGGCCCAGACTCGTCTCTCCCAGCCGGCACACCAGAATGTCGCAACTATGAATGGGAGCAAAGTGCTGTGCAGTTCGGTGACTCCAGCTGACACGCTGCCCGGCGCCATGACGACAGAATGCGTCGATCCGGCAGCTGTGCTCACCTTCCCGACCACGGGCTGTAGGAAATCTGCTTCATCAGGCTCTGAGTCTCGCTCCGATTCCTCTGGTAAGAAACTAGCCATGCGGTAAATCCACTCACCTCTCCTAGATGTTGCCCACTCAATATGTCAAGGGGCAGTAGCCAGGGAAACACTTGCATCAGGCTGGATGTTGACTTATGCTGAGTCAAAGTGGTCAGTCCATCTCCTTCTCCGAGTAATGCCACTGGTTTTGTAAAGGTGCGTTGACGGTTGCTGCAGATGCTCTGTGTTATAGCTGCAGTGGGTGAAGTTTAGAGTCTCATTGAAATGAGATGTCAATTTGCTGGGCTGGTACATCCACACAATGAGGTTGAAATAACAGAAAATGTTCAAATTGTGATAATGTCCTTTTTTGTAAGTGCTGCTTGTGGGTGAAAACACTGAATTACAGCGGGTTAGGGTGGGAGTGTGCATTTGGCCAAGGGAATGGGCTCTAGAACAGCCAATCAGGTCTGTGTGCTAAAGTCTTTAAATCTTAATGTCTGCAACAGACTACCCATTGAGCCCAGGGGGGATGTATAGGTACAAATTACAGTTTATTCATTAAGACATAATTATAATTAAAGACCAGAGAAAAGCCTGCACAGGGTTTTTATAAACCATACACCCTGAATTATTTTTCTTAAAGGTGAGATGTAGTGGTAGATGCAGGACATTTGGTCATTGTGGTTTCAGATGCTGTGAGAATCTTAGTCTGCTGAATAAAGATGATCCCATGGCTCACGAACTAGGTTAACTTTATAAAGGTCTACTTTTCAGCACGCCTAACATGGAAGCCCCTACCGTAGCTAATTTCTGCCTATGAAAATATAGATTTTACAGTGTCCTTTAATAGTTTGTCACCTCAAAGACACTTCCTATGAAGCATTTAAGACCTGTTACGCCGCATTCTTTCAGCTGCTAATTTCCAGTGTATTCTCCGCTAACAGCGGGGGTGAGAGGCATCAAACCTCTAACTCCTCTGCATGTGTATTTATGTGTGGTGGTTCTTTTGATGTGACAGACAACGACGATGAGGAGATTGACGTGGTGACCGTGGAGAGTAAGAAGAGTCGCGTCCGACTGTTGGGCAGACGTAACCCTGGGACCCTGACTGTTCGCGCTGACCCCTGTCCAAAGCGTTTTCACATGTCGGTCCATCGACAGCAGCACAACTACGCAGCCCCTTCCCCTGACAGTGACCCCGAAGATGATGATGATGAGGAGGATGACGACGAGGACGACGACGATGATGATGATGAAGAGGAGGAGCCACAAACCAAACGTTCCTGTCCAGTGTCTGGCCACAAGCGGCGTGACTCCCCGGACTCCACCTCCCCTGCAGGGTCCTCGGCAGATAGCCCCCAGAGCTCCGACGCCGAGGACACAGACCGCCGGAAGAACCACAATTACCTGGAGAGGAAAAGGCGGAATGACCTTCGCTCTCGCTTCTTGGCCCTGCGGGATGAGATCCCAGGCCTGGTGGAGTCAGCAAAGACCCCCAAGGTGGCCATCCTGACACAGGCCACGGAGTACCTGCTGCAACTACACACCAGAGAGAAACACCAGGCCCAGGAGAGGAAACGTCTCAAAGCTCGTCGGCAGCAGCTCCTCCAGAGGATAGCTGACTTGAAACGCTCTTGAGGGCTGATGCTAACTATCCAACAAACTCTTTACAAATAAACTGCCTCATTCTAAGAAGCCATAGACCACTCTTTAAGCAAGTTGCCACTTTAAAAAATGAAATAGCGCTGTTTAATAAACAAAAGCCTCCTTCAAAAATCTATTGAGTTCCTGTAAAATTTGGTGGATCTGTGAGCCTGTGAATCCATTGGAGGGGAGGCTGGCATTTAGATTTTTTTTTTGTATATTTTTTGTGATCATGTTGTCTCTTTGCACATTGAGTGAGGACAAGATGGTAGTTAACTATATGAGACAAACATTTTGGGGAGTTGGTTCGTGGTATGCATGAGGAGTACATATGTCATGTTTAGAGGAAGAAGTGAACAGTAATATCATTTCAAGGCTCAATTGCTACAACATCTAGAGCTACATCATGCTGCCTCAAACTGGAACTTGAAAAACAGTGTTTAAAATGTTGTCTGTTTTGGTAACAAGCTTGCAACAGTTGTATTAGATGGAACTCCAAATATCCTGTCACCTTTTTATGAAGCCCAGCTGATTCACAGTCTGTTTGCTCATGTGAAAACTACTTTTGGAGTTCACAGACATTATGGTTATGGTAGATGTTGATTGAGTAATTTACACATGCTCCTGTGTCAATTTGAGTCGTAGACTCCATTCAAGTTCCATTGTGAGGTACTGTGAAACCAGGCAGCATGACAGCAACAGGCTGCTATTGGGTGAAACTAGTTGAGAGGATGCTGTGATTAACCAGAATGAACCTGATGTCCAAATGTCATATGGCTGTCTGTCCACTTCTAGACTGTCTAGGATGTAGGGTTTAGTGTGCAGTTTGATTTGGCTGTTTAGTGTTGTAAATAGGAAGTAACTCATTGTTTCTTTTGTGAGTTATTTTGATGTACAAATAGTTTTTGTAAATAATAGCATATTGCTCTGTTATGGATATATTCATTTTGTTCTCCTTAATGTTGGTTTTGAGGAGCTTCTATTTTGTTAATAATTACACATGTCACTTTGCTATGTTCTGCTTGTTCCTGTTTGACCTTTTTTAAATGAGTAGATGCATTAAATTTGATATATTTGCATATAAATTGGTTAGTTTTGTTTTTTCAAATGGCTACATTGCAAGTATATTGCTGCTGTTTTGGCTAGTTTACATTAACAAATTGAAGTGGTGCATTTTTTTTTGACACTAATTCATTGTGTTGGATCATGGTTGAAGAAAAAGAAAATCAGAATGACATAACACCTCATTAATGCATGAACACAATCACATTTGACAACTTTTGTGTTACAGATTTAATGTCAGGACCATATGACTTAGCAACTCAAGCATTACTTGACTGCTTTTCTGCATCAGTTTCCATGGAAACCTTTATCAAACCACACATTTCCTTTGTCCTTCATGTCATTATCAAATGTCAAGTTAATCATTGGATGGCACACTTAAGATGTGGAGATGCTTTAAATGCAGAGTGAGTCAAATGGATATTTCCCTTTCTCTGAAAGACTGCATATTATGCGAATGGGTTTTTCTACTGGCGTTAAAGGTGGTATTTGTTTAACCGTGTCCCATGCTTCGATGTCTGGATCTGGCTAGATGGAAGCATGGCGAAGCTCGTTCTGGTCTAGATGTAGAGTGAGTATGTCCTTGAAATGTGTGAAATCTCGGAGGATCCTCCCCTCTGCAGTGGCTGCTGCATGCTGGACACCTGATGTGCTCTCAACTAGGACACAGACTGTATCTTTAGAACTGTCCCTGAGGGGTGGAGAGAGGGTCTGCTCTGAGCTGGGTTTAGTCCTGTTATAAGCAGGCATGTCTTCCTTCTGTTTACTAGAAAGTGTATTGTTCATTAACTGCAAAATGGAGAGGTGCTGTGAATCCTCATGTGGGTGCAATTTTGTGTCTTTTATGAAGCTTTCATTAACTAAATTTCTCCACCTCAGGTATTCTGAGGTTGAGCATTTGCGGTCAAGATATGTAGGTCTTAAAGGCCTGCCAGCTTGTGTATGTTTTATGACTACCCTACTGGGGTCTGGTCCTTTGTTCTTATACCCCTAAAATGTAGCTAGGTGTCATCTGCCATCCTACACAGCTGGCAGTATTTTCGTATGCTTGAGAAGTGCTTGTACAATTAGACAGAATTTAGCTAAGTGTCTAAGGCCAATAGGATCAGTAGCTCTTGTTAGCATAAGAAACAGTAAACAGCCATTTATACTGGGCCCACAATTGATCCTGCAGTGATAATTTAACAGTGTAGCCGCAGTGAGCTTTTTGGTCAGTGTTACAGGAAAATTCCATTATTTTAATGCGTTATGTTAAATTGTTACTTGCCCTCAAAATTATCTATGGCCCAAAAGCAACTGTATATATGTATCTATGGTTACATTTTCTTCACTTTACGATGTGTGTTTCAATGACTGAACAATGGATTACAACTCGTCTTGACCCATACACTTCTTTCAGGATGCGGAACCATTTAACATAATTTTTTAAAGAAAGATGTACATTGGTGCCTACCCTGTCTGAGCAGGAAAACAGAGATTATCAGAAATGTGAGAATTGGGATTCTTTGATTATCCGTGGATAGAACAAGCAGCCAGATAGACCAGTCAGCCACACCCTCAACCGTCTCACACCTCACAGCCCTTTGTCCTACGCTTGACGGTTGGCCGTTAACCTGCATTCACTGAGCCCTATCTCCACCCCTGGGGCATCCTTTCTCTCTACCATTCAGCTGGGAATTAGTTTTTTGTGAGCTTGCTTAGTGAGGTAAAATGTTTTATCTCACACATACGCATCTGTTGCTAACCAATGCAGTTATTAATCAGTTAATAAAACTGTCAGAGTTCCAGGCTGACAGTACATTTTCTTCTCTATAGAGTACATTTTTACTTTTGATATGCCAGCCTTTTTGGTGCCTCAGATGTGTTCCTGTGGTGTGAATGGCTGGCCCACATCTCCAGTTTCACTGGTCATAGTGCTTTTCATTAAGAACGTTTTCCACAGCAGGTTGTGTATTGTAACGTGTGTGGTAGTATTCGACAGCAAGTTGCGTGTGGTAATATGTGTGTTAGTGATCAGCTGCCGATTGTGTGTGGTAATGCGTTTGTTCGTTTGTGAGGAAGTCAAAGCATCCTGAGATCAGAAAGCGTAGCACTGGAACAGATAGAAGCAACCTGGTCTCCGTGTTTCCTGATCAGTAGACTATGCAGACAGATAAATGCATCGTGACCTTTTGCTCAGTTTTGCTATTCACAGTGTATATTGTCAGTCATCTTTACACTTAATGAAGAAAAAATATTTTTGTCCAGAGAACCGACTATTTTTTTTACCACTTAGTTTTGTATTTGCAGTTTTGCATTAAGTAACTCATGCAAACTGCACAGAGTGTTTGTCTTAGAGTCTGGAGGTGGTTTTCAAATGGTATTTCAGTACCTTATGATAGTTATAAGTGAAAATGCTTATGTAAAAACGACTAGGAAAAGTCAATTGTATGTCTCAAGTGTGTCTCTTTTCCTGCGGAGCATCATCAGGATTTTTCCCATGGAGGAAGTGGTGTGTAAGAGGATCTCTTTGTCCTGTGAGCTGTTCTGTTCTGCTGGGGCCCCTGACGGTTAAACTCCACTGGCTCGTCCGACTGGCTTTTCTGGTCTGGAACCCAGCTCACACTGCAATAGCTAAAATGCTGCATACGTGATCCCTACCACATACATGGAAAAATCTGTTCTATAATGATCACTGTTACAGCACAGCTGTCAATTATATCCAAAAGCGTGTGTCAGTTTTCTGGTGTGGTTCTGCTGCAGTCATTGATGTGTCTGTGCGGGCATATCATGTATGTGTAGTGGAATGCTGTGTATTCTGAATGAGTTCTGGTAGTGATCAGATTGCAGTGTGTTCATGTCTGATTGGGGTGGGGCTGTGGAGGGTTGATGATTCAGTCGGCTAGCGGTGCAGGGAACTGGCTTCTTCCTGAATTGTAGATCCTCTCCTTAGTACAATCTGTTCTCTATTCCCCACGTCTGTTGAAATCTCTCTTCATAAGCAAATATCCTGATTACTCAACTGCTGGAGTTATGCCCTTGTGTGTCTTTGTCTCAAATGTGACCCATGCATGTCACGATTACACCTGCATTCATGGCCCTCTCCTGCACCCATACTGTTAATCAGCACCATCAACCCAAATGCCTGGCCCTTGGCTGACCATGCCTATTTCAAACCAAGAATGGAGGTCGGCCCATGCATATCAGCTCCCATGCAATACCAGAGGGAGTCTATATGTAGGGCTGACATGCGCATACTTAATGGTTGATTTCATGGTTGTGGTTAATTGACCTGGTATGGTAAATTGGATAATTATGGTTAATTGTGTTATCCAAATCCCTAAAGAATGCGTGTGTGTGTGTGTCACAAGGCTGTAAGATAACCTTTCGTGGTTGCTGGGGGTAGGGCTACCGTCTCACTGGATGTGTTTGTATTTGACTATGTTTTTCTCTATTGCAATACATTTTCATGCTATTTAAATGTCAAAAAGATTAGATTCCATTTTCGTCTCTGAACGTAATAGTTATCCGCCTAGTCAACCCAGTGCAGTAATATTAGCTCAACAAAAATCACAGAGAACAGGGGTGGACAAGGTCTGGGAACAGGTATTCAATGATGAGCTTTATGAGGCCTTCCAGGAATTCACAATCCGACATATCCCCCTTCATTTCACCCTTCTTCCAGAGAGGTATTGTTGGTGATGCAGAGTCTCCATAGTGTATGACTCTGCAAAGGAGCCACACACAACAGCCTAGGATTGACTCAGATGCTAGATCTTTCTTAAGGATTTTAGTTGATTTTTGGGGGTCGTTTTTTACTCTGCATTGACATTTAAATGATAAGGAATAAATCTGGATCTAAGTGGTCTTGTGCTACAGAAAGCTTTCTGGGGTCACTATCAGTGCTGCAATCAACAATCTGTAATGTCTTCTTTGAACATATGATTCATGGACATCTTAGGCTTTGTGTGTTGAAGTTGTGTTTAAGTGAATGAAAAAAATATTAAATAATAGCTAAATGTTCATTTCAGTTTAAATCAATATAAAAAATGTTCAGCTCCCACCTTTTCTTTTTTAATTTAATTTAGAGAGGTTTATAATCATTAGCTCAGTCCCAGTCTTTCCTTCTGTGTCTTGCTGCACAATCAAACTGTCAGTGTTAAATATTGGGAATAATTATGTCGGAAGTTATGTTGTTTTCTCTAGCTGCATCTGGACCCTGCTAACTTGTGACTTTTCTCTGAAAAACGTTAGCATAGTTTAGTAATCTGAGAAACATGCATGTTTTGCCATTCATTTTATTAGTCTATTAGAAGATAAAAGATGTGACTGAGAGGCATGGGGAGAGTATGGTACTCCCAAACCATAATCAGAAACCCTCAGAATCAAAGAGCTCTAGCCTAAAACCAAGTCTGACAAGACAGGCTGCTAGATGGTAGGTTGTCCTAATAGTAACCTAAGAGTAGGTTTAGTACCTGCGTTGTAAGCATAGAGCTAATAAATAGCTGACTAGGGCTAAAGAACGGAGGCGGGGTGGATTGGGCCTCATTTCACACAGCTGCTCTGTGACCTCTCACCCTAGCAACGATGCATACTGAATTAGAGGGCGGGTGAGACTGTGTTCCTGTGCTTGTGTGAGTAAAATGTGAATACTACAACTGATCTATATGGCTGTTGTTTATTATTTGAAACACGCACGTAAAGCTGTGATACTACCACACAACTACTTGTAACTATTACATGCAAAATTGTGTAAACCTCTTAATGAGAAATGTGTAAATTAAGTGCTCTAGCGTCTACTAGGGAATAGTTGCACAAATGTACAATAAAAAATATAAATGCACTTACATTTGATTTCTCTGCCACTGACTTAGTCAACTAATGTCTTCGGCAAATGTACGTATTATGATTATCAGACGTTGTTTTTATAATACATCTTACAATGAGAATGCACTTATTGTAAGTCTGGATAAGAGCGTCTCCTACAGTAAATGACTAAAATGCACTAGCAACTGCCTAGTAGCTATCGAAACTAACTAGATAACATCTAGCTAGCTTGACAAACTAAATAATGTGTGGTTAGGAATTCCCCATTTATAGCCTATCCTCCCTGTGGTAAAACTGTAGTCGAGCTATAATACCTAGTAAAGCTTCGTAGTTGTTTAGTAACAGCTAATTTGGCATTGTATCTAACATGTACTTCATACAATGTGTGGTTCGTAATTCCCACGCTTATAGCTTACCCTTCAGTTATAATAATACCCGTGTTATTATTATAACTGAACTTGCAAAAATGTATGTCCTAGGCTATAGACCGACAGCCAGATACTGAATTTCGATATTCGCCTTCAAAATAATTTCCAAATGCAGGATGCATAGTGTCGAGTAGAAATATGTCTAATATTACTAGTTTTTTATGTCAGTAACAGTCTGTGTATAGCCTAGATTAAAATAGAATCAGAATCCCCACAAAGCCTTGCGGTACAACTGGAAAAGCGTCTCTTACGGTTGTTAGGCCCACATAATTAATTAATATAATATGAATTTCTTATATCCACTTCAAATAAGGTATGTGTTTGATGTAGGCTTACACCACCTCACCATTTCCTTAACCGTGTCAATATCTACAGGACAAGTTGACTTTTATCAATATTGGCTAAGTATAGCAAATATATTGAAAAATGTCATCTGGTTCAGAATGGCTGCATACGGTTGTCGAAACGCCTAGTCGGAGTTAACCTAAGCAAAACAGGACTTATTTAAAGCGATTCCAAAATGAACGGTGAAACGCAAAAAGAAGCAGTGTCACATTTCGCCGCTAGGCTTTTTAGGGACCATGACGCGTCGATTATTTCAGTCTGTTTCTTAATTTCTAAAAGCGATGTCTATATTTGAGTTTGCTCCTTATCTGTATTATCACTTTTTTTTGCATAAAAATTACCCAACCAAAATAGACCAAAGAAACTCATCTGGAAGACGCAACCCATTGAGCGTGACTACTAAAAAAAATACCAAACTATTTGTTTGGTACTCCATTTCAAATCTTTCCCCAATATGTAATGTAGTTAAAATCTTCCTGCTTTTGCATAGTGGAAATCTCCCAAATGCCTCAACAAACACGCATGTGTAATATAATGTGCAGGTCTGGCAACGTTTAATTAAAGTTTGTATTCTATTGCTACAGCCATGAATATGACTTAATTAATGTTTCATTCATTCTATATTTCCTCAGTTGTTAACCTGTTGCTAGTTTTGAAACCAATCTGAAGTTATGGAGTCCAAGCGGAGAGCCGTTGCTGTGTCTGAATGCTTTGTCAGTAAGCAGATGTTCCTTTGTTCAGCTCCACAGCACTTCACAGTATAAAGTTGGATCAGTTGTAGTTGTGATTCGGGACACTTGCTGCATCTTTTGAATTTTGTCCTATTGAAGATCTCCATCCCCCGCATACCCTCAAGCTACTCTGAGGGACGTTAACCCCTCCCCCGTCCCCTTTAACCCCCTGCAGACCCCATAGTTGTCACAGAGGCTCTCTTTGGTTACCCTGTTCTTTGTCCCTTCAATGAAGCGACAGCTAACCCTTACTAATCTCTCCCCCACCACCAGCATTCACGCAGTGGCTAATTATCAAACGGATGGAGAGAAAGGGGCGGCAGAAGCGGGGCAAATACAGTAGACCGGCATGGAGAAAGACATACCAGAGAGAGAACAAGTGGTTGAGCACTGAACATTAAGCCAGACAATTGTTGTGCCCTCTTCTGGCTACCAATCCCAGTCTCTGACGGTGCTGCCTGTGCTCACAACTGTCAAACATTTTTCCAACAGTAGTTGAACATGTGCAGTGCTGTAGAATCTGCATAACCACTATAAAGAACAGCATATTCCCTGTTTATGTAATAATCAATGCCCTCCTCTCTGTCTCTGTCAGAGAGCTGCAGTGGCTATGCTTCTAGCCATGGGAAAACACAATAGAGGCAGCTCACACTTCCTGTTTTTGAATAGAGACTCTCAGAGGCAGGAAGTACAGGGAACAGCTGGACTGTGGTCTGTTTTGAGGACTTCATTCCTAACTATTGGGTAATTTTTGGTATACAAAAGTTTTCTGTGGTTTTAGACAAGAACACATGCTAACGTTAAAGGTCATCAGTCCTTTAAAAATAATGTGATTAATACGTTTCCTCGCAAAGTTGTTGCCCCTTTACTGACCCACACCATTAAGACGCACCAATGAATCACTTATTATCTAATTATGTTCTTTGTGAGTGTTCCATTAGCCACAGGAAACAATGCTTAATTAAAAAAAAATTAAATCAGATTTTTAAGTTGGAAACACAACCAACATATTCTTGACTTTTTAAAATTTTTTTCAACGTTTTAAAACATATCTAAATGTAAGCTGCTTAACAAGGTGCTAAAGTCAAAGGGACAGCCTTTACGACCGCAATTTAAGAATGATCCCTGTTGTGTCTGTGTTGCCCCTGCAAACCTCTTTGTTCTGCCCCTACTCTGACGCTTAGCCCCGCCCACTGGACTTCTGCTGTGACAGAGCAGGATCTCTCTATCCATCTCGCGCCAAAACAAAGAGGGTGTGCTAGTGTCTTTCTCTCTTCCCTTTCCTTCTAGATTCTGCCTCTGGCATGTTGCCAGGGCAACCATTAGTAGGTAAAGTAGTTGTAGATAAGCTTCTGGTTGCCCCTATAACAGTCCCTCTCTTCCCTCTCTCTGTCTCTGCCTGTCCTTCTGTATGTCTGTCTCGTTTCGTCACCAGTATTTCCCGCCACTCTAGGGGGTGGAGCCGCCTTCGGTCAAGATAAAGAACACTGGTGCCATCGTTTAAATCAGTGGGTGTGGCTCCAACTGCCCCTCATTTCATTAACCCTTTCACACCACTAGAGGGCTATGAGCTTGGATAAAGGTCCCTAACAACACTTGTGGTTTCATTATAAATTACATTCTCTTGTAGTCTGTCACTGTGTTTGTTTCCTCAGTTTCATTTAAGAACCTAATTTCTGACTTCTGTAGGTTCCCCTGCAACTGTAAATTCTTATTTTGCTTGGGCATAGTGAATCTAATTGTTGTAGAATTGTCTATGGAGTTAACATTTTCAGGGTGTCAACTTAATTGCAATATGATTTAACTTAAGTGGGTTACGGACTAAATTTACTCACATTGTTTTGCTCATTTTTAGCTCATTCTTTTCCAAAAGGCTGTACAGAATAGTTTTTTTAAGAACTGCCATTTGCAGAAGACCCACAAATAGGCATTGTATAATGTAATCAAAAGTAATTTTAAATGATCAGTTCTTTTAAACTGATCAGGTCACAGTAACTACTATGTACTGGTACTGTATATTGTTCTTTCATGGCCCCTACAAATCATTCCATGCTGTCAAACAGTATTTAACTAATCTAATGCTGCCCTCTAGTGGGGGTAAGTACCAAGCATGTTGGGCCCCCAAAATATCCAAGTCTTGTAATTTGACTTAATTTGCAGTCTTGTTACTTGATTTACCTCCTCTCTCTTAAATTCAATCCCCCATTACATTTTTTCAAAGAAATTCATTTTAGGTTTAGTTGCAATAATAACCTTGAAAATAATACATAGGATCTAATATAATATAATGTCCTTATGATTAATGAATGAGACCAAGTAAAAACATGTAGAATGCAGAGTACATAAACATTTTTTATAGTATTTAGATTTCATTTTTGTAATAAATAATAATGTGAACTATCTCATTTCCCCCCCAAAAATGTTCTGCTCATATACTTTTCTATGCCACAAATAGGAGCCCTTTCCCAACAGGATAATAAACACCAACCTGGCCAGTTAATGTCTTGAGCAGATCGATAAAAGGCCCTCTGCCCGTTGTTTCCAGACAGCCTAGTGGAGAGGTTGACAGCTCACAGAAGACCACATCCTGTTGCTGCTCACACGATGATGATGGAAATGACACAGGCTGCCCTTTCTCTAGATGTGATTTATAACATTTACTAATTGAACTCTTTTTGGAGATTTATTCACCCATGTACATTAGGTAACCACCTCTGATTTTTGATAAACGAGATGTTTGAGTGCATGTTTTTTCAATGTGTGTCTCTATAAAGCCCTTTACAGGATAACTGTATTATATCTATTCCAGACATTATTAACAGATTATACAGCAATTGCCTATGTTGTGATAAAACTGTACACCAATAACTTTATTGTATATTAGTATCTATTAGTGGTCTTCAAAGCAAGACACCATCTCGTTTTCCTGGGTCGTCTGCATCACTGACATCATTTGTCACGTCCCCGCCTCCGCAAGCGCGCAGCAGAGGGCGCCCTTGCTCCGGAATCTCAGTGCGCACCTAAGCACACACCTGTCACCAATCACCGAATCACACACCTGTCCCCATTCACCTCATCACCAAACATTCAAGTACAGCTCCCTGCCATTTCACCCCTGCCAGATCAATGGTTCATGTTCACATGCATTATCTCACGGTTTCCAGTTCCTTATTCAGCCTTTCCGTGTACCGACCATTTGCCCGTTTCCGACCGTTCTGCCCTGAGTCCTGCCTGTGCTTTTGTTCCTCGTCGTTACTCTGACCTCTCGCCTGCCCCCGACTATTCTGCCCAGTCCCTGACTGTACCTCTGCCGTCAGCACGTTTACCGACCTCCCGCCTGTCCCCGACAACTCTGCCTGCCGTCCGTCTGTGCCTTCGCCGCCGGTACGTGAGACATCTTACCTACCGTCCCCGTCCTTTCTGCCTGTCTCTGCCCCTCTAGCCCCCAGTCCGCACTTGGGTCCTAACCTGTGTCTGTGACATAATTTCACAGGCTATATACCAGAGCCTGAACTCACAGCAACCAATCAGCTTTTTACGTGGGTGTCCCGTGGTTGCTTAGCAACTGCTGCTGAGCTGTAATTCTATCAGAGGAGAAAGCTGCAGGGGTTCGGATCAGAGACAACCAGAAGACAAGGAATACAGACTGGGCAACTGATCCAGTGACATAATTTCCCATTCCACTAATAGGGGACAAGGAAAACATCCCTCAGTGCTCCTGCAGAGTGTTCTGAGGGCCAGTCAACCACGAGTAAACACTGAACCTGCCCGTCATAGACTTGTTTGAACCTGCTGGTTTGAACATTAAAATGTAGAGCTTCAGTAATTTCTGAGGTATTGTCCCTCTAGCTCTGTCTCTGCAACTGCAATGGGTGTTTTTGCTCCAAATGTCTGTGTGATGGTTTTTCACACTTAGGAATTTAAAGCGTTGTAAGAGATTGATGTTTAGCATTATCAGCATTTAAGATGGTATGAACTTGTATTGCCATTGTTACACGCCAGTGCAAATACGCACGCACCTGTCATTGAACTAAATCAACTGAGTGACAGCAATGCAGAATTCATACCCAGCAACGGGTTAAAAAAGGGAGGCGTATGTAAGATGGCCTGAAATCATTGAACAGATGAGATTGGGAGAGAAAGGAAGAGGTAGGACTCTATAGAAATGATGCAGAGGAGAAATCCATGCCAAAAACAACAAGGATCATCTGCTAGCATACTACCTCACTCAATCCCTCCCCTTCTTACCACATCTGGTTTCTCTACCGACCTTGCCATCATCGCTAAACTCACCGGGAGGATGGTACACATGAGTGTCTGACTGACTGCATTAATACTGCCTGATAGGGAGCGAGATAGGCAGCAGGGTGCTCATTTTGGACTGCCTGCTTCGTGGTAAGCCCGAGAGGCACTTAAATACTGATTCAGTACTATCTGAGTGGCAATAAGAGAGCCAGGATGACGAGTGTAAACATCGACCGGACGCTGACCAGCCAGGACACAACACCCAAAGGCACGGTCAGAGCATCCGGGGAAGAAACTGACAATCAGCTCAACCCTTCCACCCCCACGAAGCATCTCAAATCAGTGAGTATCAACATGCCATTGGGTGAGATCTCTGAATTCAACCTCTCGAATTCTTTCTGCCCATCTTAAGTGGGCATGTCTTTAGTTCAAACAAAAAGTTGATATGAAAAAGGTGCGAGTAAATGATATGTACAGTAGGCCTATATATTATTGTTTTAATATAACATACTCTATCATATAGCAACAAGGCAATGGTAAACATTTAGTCCACCAACGTGTACAATATATGTACAAATATAATGGCTATGTTTAAAACAGGACAGGAAGTACTTTACGCTTGTTGTCCCCAATGATGAAATGCTACTGTGAATTGGCCACTGTGTGTACTTACTGTATGTTTGTCATTATCTTAGGTGACATTCCTCCAGTTACACTGAGTGACATGACAGTGGCACTGTAACAAGCAATTTAAATGTAAAACTTTGAAAGTTGACTTCTCACCTCACATTTCGGCCTAAAGTGAACAGATTCTGTACATTGGTGCTCCTTTCAATGAACACATTTACGATCCCACACAAGTCCAACCTGACAGATATTCCTCTGTTAGTTATTTGTTACTTCCTGGTGTTAATAGCAGTGTGGAAACTAGAAGATCTTTGGCACGCCTGTCTATGGATGAGATGCAGGAGTTAAAAGGAGATAACAGATGAGCAAATAAGGATCTCTGCACACTTTCAATGCAAATATCAATTAAATATGGAGCTATTGGTCAAATGACCTTCACCAGAGCATATAAACACAAGAGGTACTTGAATCATAACAAAGACCTCAAGACAGAGTGATTAGGCTTTGTATATTGACATATCACCTCAGTATGTTTGCTTTTAGGTCTGAATCATTTGTGTATTTAAAACAACTTAACACATTTTCAACTGCATAATTATTTACAAAATGGTACATGGACAGCAGGTTCAGGCCAGGAAGCAATATGAACTACATCAATCAAAATCTGGTACTGAAACTGAAACATAAATAACAGAATATCTAACCCCAAAATGGATTAGAACATAACCCTTGTGTCAAAATCATTGATGTAATGTATCTAGTGAGTATGTATCCTTTTTTCAGTGTCCCCTCTTATATTTCCTGTTCATATGCCTGGAAACGCTACAAAGAAACACTATGTGAGCACTTATTGAAATGGCAAGCTACATGTTGATTTCCTCTAAGTGTCTGATAATGCTCTTTGGTTTGCGTATACTTTTGTTAGCTCCCTGTTCTGATGTTCAAGAACAAAAAGTTATGCGACCAAAAGTCAGGGGAGAGCCATCTTTATTCAGCATGAGACGTTGATGTTAACAGGTCATAGTTCCCATTCTCTCTCTCTCTATTAAACATTACAGGATAGCTGTTGTAATTATAACTATTAAGCACCTTCACAAACAAACAAGTGTCAATGACCAATGTTAAGGTAGTGTACATATGTAGTCCTCTGCCTGTCTTGTGAGGAATGAACATACATACAAGATCACAATGCCAGTCAATTTAGGAAAACTATTGATTGTTAGGAATGAAGCTAGTGTTGGCTTCTGGCTCTTTTGCAGAATATTAAAGAACCCAAGGCAGGGGGAGAAGCGTTCCTTGTTGTTTATTCACAAAATATAGTACATGTCTGTTTTAGATGTTCAGCCTTCTTTCCATCGCTCTTGGTCTTCTTTGTGCTTCTCCAAATGTCTTTGTCCTAAACAGCCTATATATACACAAGAACACATTCCCTCCACTTTCTAGCTGTTATCCAATCGTATAAGGGCAATGTATGTCACAACCTCCCTATTCCTAATCCCAAACTTTGGAATGTATGGGGGATATGTGGCATTGATGTTCAACCAGATTCCTTGGTGGAGTTGACAGTCAACCACATTCCTTGGTGGAGTTGACGTTCAACCACATTCCTTGGTGGAGTTGACGTTCAACCACATTCCTTGGTGGAGTTGACGTTCAACCACATTCCTTGGTGGAGTTGACGTTCAACCACATTCCTTGGTGGAGTTGACGTTCAACCACATTCCTTTGTGCTGTTTCCAAGGACATATAGAAAGTTACATACATTTGCAAAGCAACATTACTCTATGTTGTGTCCTTTAGAATTAAAATACACCTAAACAGACATACTTTCTCACACTAGATTCCCATCAAATGTCCTGTAGTCTTCAGTCTTCTCTGTTTTGAATGTAATCAGTGATGAAAAGTTCCAATATCAGTTATTGCAGTCAGTGTGTTGTGGACACAGCAAATTGCCTGCTTGTCCTAACGAGTCAGTGTAGGTGTGTAAAGGAACAGTGAGTTTCCTAAACTTCACTCATTCAAGATTAACACCACAACAGTGTCTTCCACTGCGATGGAACCATGTGACCTGTCCAGTCAACCGTCCCGTGTTACTTTGACCCGTATGTGGAGTCCTTCAGGTGGATTCTCCTCTCATCTCGCTGTTGATGATTCATCTAGAAATCAAGTGTGAAACCAAGTGGTCTGACCCTGGCATCTTTCTGCCATGGGAGCGGTCAGGAAGATTTGGAACTGATTCGACCAGTGTTGTTAAAGAAATCCTTCTAGAACATGTTGCTGGTACTCACACACTCCGTTGTCTGTGTCCAGGCAGTGATGTGATGTATCATCAGAAAAGGGGTTGTGATGTCCCGATCTGTTGAAAGTATAACTGCAAAACAACGATTAGTGCGGTTCAACTGTCCATCGGACTTTCATCCTCTGGGTATGGTTCTGTCAACTCCCAAAAATGAAGACAGTAGATCAGTCCTGAAAACTTGTGGATCTCAGAAGTTCCATCATTAGTGTGAAGTGTACACCTTATTCAGACAAGTTTCCATAAGTCTATGTCAAATTTTGTTTCCCATCCAGAACTGGGTTATTTGATGTTTCATTCAATGTGCTACATTTATGCTCGATAGCACACGGCAGTGGAATGTGATTCCATTGTCCCATCAGACTTGACTTTGCTTAGCCAAATCAACAAATTGTTACATCTATGCTATTCCACCATTAAAATGTTAGACCTTACGTCAAACAAACAGTTTCCAAATAAACCAATTAAAACATACTGTAGATGTAATATGTTAAACATAACAGATGCCAATGCTCTCTTATAACCATGCAAACATAAAAAAAATGACATTTTCATGTAACTCCTTCTATGTACCAATGTGATTTGCTTTGAGCCCTAAGCTCAACTCTCTCCAATCATAGTCAGTGATCATATCATACATTCCCCCTGCTTTCACTTCATTAAGTCAATGGAAAGTGACACCATGAGTGAAAGAAGAATCACGGCGAATACGGCAACAGGAGGCGCCATCCTGAACCCGCACTGGCCATCAGTCCAGGACGGACATGAAAAATAGAGAATTATTAATAGGGATGGATCTGGAATCCATTCAACAAGGAGTTGCATCCTGTATATTCATCAAAACAAAAGTAAACATGTTAAAAAACATGAACAGTAACTAAAAACTCTAAAGACGTGAATGTGCAACACAGTCGCTTGTGCGAAGGAATTATAAACCATATAACCCATTAACAAATTTGTCTAACAGAGCTAAACAGCTTTCAAATTCTTATTTTGGCTATCATGCATTTATACATTCCTGTAGTGTCTTGGCATTTGCCTAACTAAATTGGTTTGTCCACTAGGGGATAAGCTGCCCAACTAAATTGTAGGAGAGAAACCCTCCAGCCCAATTCCAGTGATATACCAACTGCAACCACCAGGGTGATTATATTAGCATATCCACAGCACCAAAATTGTACAAGCAATGACCAAACTACCTTGTGACAAAAACAATGTCTTGATTGACCTTCTATATTGAAGTGAAATTCTCCAACTTTTATTCCAAATCTCTGGCGGTTAGCCAAATTCTAAACTTTTGTACATTTTCTTTGACCACGCCTGTGGCTCTATTTATAAAAATGACTATCTTTAAAAAAAAAAAGGAATAACTTTTTGGTCTCTATCCTCGCTACAGTTGGTTTCAAAACCATAAATTTCAACTTAAAGCAATTGAGAGAAAAATATATTTAGCTTTTACTTAATGTTTGATTATCCCAAAACCGAATATGCTTGTGTTGGTAAAATAACCACCGTTAACTGAAGATTTAGAATTAGTGTCCAACTCATCCAACTCATAATATTTTTTTTGCTGTTTGTAAAAATGTGATCTACACAGCAACTCAAAATTAGGGTGGAAATTAAGAAAACTCTTAAGAATGGCAATGGAGACAGAAGATGTATGACGTCACTAGAGTCAAGGCACAATTAGTGATCCAGAGAACACTCAATGTAGGCCTTAAATACTATTAATGCCATCTTAGAATTTAAACTCCATTAACTAGTATATGGTATCTGGTTTAAAACAAGTATTATTCCAGTTATCATTGGTAATACAAACAAAAATAAACTTTATTATTTAACCAAACTCAATTCAGCATTTATGATAAAATGTCACATTTCATGGGTAATTAACTCGCATTGGCTGTTTTTCACCCTTTTTCCAAATTTTACATGAGACTGTAATCTCAATCTTTTGTCTAAAACCAAATTGTAACATATTAGAACCAAATTCAGTGAACATGGATAGCCATGTGTTTTACCTCATTTTAAAAAGTAATTACCCTTTGTCTATTGTTTCTCTCTTATCAGTCGTCCTGTGACGACGCATAGAAAGAGGGAAAACACACATTCCAACTTGGTGGAAAGTAATCAATCCTCAGGGGACACAGAAAACAAGTATTTCAACCTTTCAAACCATGAGACTATTTTACCAGATTAGAAAATCATTGTACCAATTTCTAATTCATCACTAGGTTTCAGGTGTACCCATGTGTGCTAGCAAAATGCAGCATGTAGTAGGCCTGTGAAAGCCCACCCACATTACCATTAGACCATGAAAGCCTAACGATTTTAAACATTATCATCAACGCAATAAATACGTTTGACTCCAAATTACATTGTGAACATGAAAAAGCACAACAAAACAGGCTATTTCTTGAATACCCATTAAAACATGTTAAAGCATGAATGAACAAAACAAGCTATTTCGAATGCCTATTAAAACATGTTATATACCATCAAGTGCTTTTCAAACTACATGTAATATTTAAATAAATAAGCTTGGCTATTACCGAGGAAGGTGATCATTTTTCCTTGATAAGTTCCAGCTTCATTCAGTGGTTAGGTACGACACATTTTAGGAAATTAACATTTAGAACTCTACGAATCAGTGATTATGAAAGCTCACGTCAGTTCCTAGTATCGTCCATAATTCCAGGATCCCATAAAAGTGACTCCATCTCGAGACTCCTGTCGGTCCGCCTCGTGGTGAAACCGAATGAATTCGCGCACATTGGCTCCTTTGTCTCCTTTCTCGCCTTAGGACGGTCGTTCCCTCTCGGCCACCTTAACTTCCCATTTTTTTTCTCTTCGCATGTACCACACGCTCCGTCTGTCCATATACAACTCTCTCGGAATCCATCTCGTTTAGCCGGAAAACTTTATTTTTCTTTATGTCCATTTCGATTTCAGGCATCATTGTTAATGATCCTTATCGCGCCATTATTTTGAACATGAATTGCAGTCCCTCCACCACGTTATTTTCTTTAACTTCAATCGTACGAATTTTATACAATATCTACTGCACATGAATTACAATAACTACTGCACACGAATTAGAATAACTACTGCACATGAATTAGAATAACGACTGCACACGCGTCTACCTGCTATCCGCCTAGCAAGGACTTCGAGATGAATCACGAAAGTTTCTCACTTTGAAAAAAGTGGCCTATATTAGGGCTTTTAAATCACAGGTGATACACTTACAATTCGATCTAGTAAGCACTTCCCACCTCAACAGGGAAGGTTTCGTATATATCTTGTGTGGTATCTTTGGACCAAGACAAAGCTTATGTCTTGTGTGTCCTCACCACAGGTTCCCATTGCTTAAAAAGCAAAATACCTTGGAGTTCCTTGAATTCCAGATGTGGATTATCTGGATTCCCATGCTGATATTACTGACTTGTTCTTTTAGAGTGGTTTGATTCGTTAATCAAACCATCATCCGGGTCACGGCACCAACTGTTAGCTTCTTGTTCTGATGACCAAGAACAAAAAGTTATGCAACCAAAAGTCAGGGGAGAGCCATCTTTATTCAGCATGAGACGTTGATGTTAACAGGTCATAGTTCCCATTCTCTCTCTCTCCCTTGTGCTTCTCCAAAGAATACAGGAAGTTCCACAGTACTTATAATACAAGGGAGGCGGCCTAGGGTCAAACCCAGCCAAATACCCTCCAATAAGAAAGGCCTAATTGACCCTTGTATGGTATGTTCTAACCTATGGTCAATGGTCCTATCCCTCAAGCCTGTGACAGTCACATGGGCAACTCCTAGCAGGAGGCATGGACAGGACGTGTGTCCTATCTATACACCTCTCCTCAGAGTTAGTTAGTACATCTGTGTTGTGTTAAGTTTCTCAAGCCTACTTTCTCTCACTTTGCTTAAGTGCCTCTAGGTGAAGAAATCCTGCCACAATCTCCAACTTTCCCAAATCCGTTGGGAGTTGTGATTAGACAGCACTGTCGTAATTATTGGATATGAGCGTATTGCAAGTTCATCCCTTGAAGAGAGGAAATAGGAATCTTAGTAACCCATGCAATATTTTAGACCGTACCCCAAATGTTGTAGAGCTCGTTTACAGTCACTGAAGAGGCTTTTATCATCTCCTGTCTGGACTACTACAACAAACTATTAATTGGGCTCCCTGCATGTGCCTTTAGACCCAAATATGTAATGAACAGTAAGAATGCCTGGTGTTCAACTGTCCCAGGGGTTTCCAATACCACTCCACAACTCCACACATTTAACCAGCTTTAGGGTAAAGCTTACATCCACTCCATGTTATTGGAAAAAAAGCTATTGCTATTTTTCAAACAACTTACAGTCAGGAGTGCATACATTTTGTTTTATATTTTTCCCTAGTACTGGATCCCTGTGGCCAAAATCCTGGTGATACAAGCGCCATTCTCTACCAACACAGCTACACAGGACCTTGTTATTTGTCTGATGAGCAGTAAGAACTGTTCTTCTCTAGCTTCAAGCTATGCTCAAACCCCACATCCCTCCCCGAGCACTTTGTTCTCTCACCTGTGCCACTAAACGCATTGTGAGAACGCTAAACAGGTCAACACGAAACTTAATGGTATTTAGTCCTGTTGAAAAAACATCACAGACATCACTGACTGTGAACCAGTAGCCCTCCTGGTATTTTTCCATATGATTCCTGCCTAATTTTGGAGAGGACAACGCAGGACAATGAAACGGCTCCGTCCAGATGCAGGGCGCAGGGAAGGATCTACTTTGTAAGTTTACTTATGTATTACATCCAAGTACTTCCAACACTTAAGGCGACAGGCAATTTATCAGCTGACATTTTCTTTTTGCCGGAAGAAATGTTTACTTTCAACTTCAAATTTAGGAAATCATGAAGCGGTTTAAGGCTGTTGGGCTACCTTGCATATGAAACAATGTATGGACACATAATAGGCCGATCAAGTTGTTATGTGCATGTATCATAAGGACCAGATCAACAGAGTCAACAGGTCATTTCAGTGATTTTAAATTCAACACGCCTCATAGTCTTGGTTTGAGCCTAAGACTGCCGCTGGCTGATGAGTGGATGGGAAGTCCCATGGGCCATGCAAATGGGCCAGCATTTCCCAGAGATCAAGGACCCATAGTCAGCAGTGATGTCCTAGCGTCATCGTGCTCATAGCGACCCTTTCAGATGGCACTCGCTCCTTCAAAGCTAACAGACGTCCTGAGGTGAGTGAGCGTTCCATCAAATGAGCTGTCCCACTTCCTGGTAGGAGTAGCAGTGTGAAATAGAGGTAGAAGGGCTCGCAGACAATTGGAAATGATGAAACCAGGGGAAGGAAAAATAATAACACACCTGGTTTTTGAGGTTGGCTAAATCAAAACCACAAGTTTCCTGCAGCTCCTTGGGACCAGGGTTTTATGGAGCATTTCAGTGATTATGTGTGTGTTGTGTTATTCTTCTACGGTGTGTTAAGGTATTGTGCTTTGTGTACCTTCATCCAATAGCCTAAGCCTCAGAATGCCATCACCATTGCTGTGTCGTCACGAGTCCTCTTCAACATGGATAAGGAACACCAGATCTACGAGGAGAAAGGCATAGAGGACTATATCAAGTATCAAACTGAGCATGAGACAGAGCCCTTAAGTCCAGGCCCTGCTTTTCCTTTTGTTAAGGTCAGGGAAAAACACACACACACACACACCCAAAGACTAGTGACACACACTCACCCCCACACAGTTTCATTATGTCTCCTTGTCGTTGCCCAAAAAGTCCTCTTTAATCCGTAGAACCCTAAACCTAGTGTGATGCTCCATGTTGTCTGACGGAATGAAAGTGGAGTATGTTCTGTTTTGTGTGGCCCCAGGCTCTGGAGGCAGTGAACACTCGGCTGAGGGAGCTGTACCCTGAGAGTGAGGAGCTCTTTGACGTTGTGCTCATGACCAACAACCACACGCATGTTGGCCTCAGACTCATCAACACCATTAACCACCACCGTAAGAACCAAGCCACATTCACACATATATACACATATATACACATATATACACATATATATATATGTGTATATGTGTATATGTGTATATGTGTATATGTGTATATGTGTATATGTGTATATGTATGTATGTATGTATGTATGTATGTATGTATGTATGTATATGTATACATATATATATGTGTGTATATATATATGTGTGTATATATATATGTGTGTGTATATATATATATATATATATATATATATATGTGTGTGTATATATATATATATGTGTGTGTATATATATATGTGTGTATATATATATGTGTGTATATATATATGTGTGTATATATGTGTGTATATATATATATATATATATATGTGTGTGTGTATATATATATATATATGTGTGTGTGTATATATATATATGTGTGTGTGTATATATATATATATGTGTGTGTGTATATATATATAT
>JACXGJ010004412.1:0-45546 GCA_016801105.1 Esox niger
ACACACACACACACACACACACACACACACACACAGACACAGTCCAAAACACTTTGGCAGTCTAACTTTAATGTCTGCACTCTTTACCCTACTAATTCTTTGTACTTGTACTGTAGTTTCTTATTCACTATTTCCAATATATTGAAATCAAATTCTTATTACACAAATGGAAAAAGTTAACCAGTACATAGGAAGCTTAATTTCCTGGAATGTTCCCAATGATTTTGTTATAAAACTGATATCATACAAACCTTATCTCGCTCAGCCATGGAAAATGTAGCTTCAAAATATCTCTGGTTGCCAAGGCGAAACGTAAGACAAAGTCTGCTTCCTTACCAGCTGAGAAGCTTCTTTGGTTCTGATTATGTGTGAAAGATGGTTCCACACTTCCTGCAGAACTTATTGTGGATCTTCGCCAGCTCAGTGTTTGGGGTGTTGATTTAGTGATAAAGGCCTCCTCTTCATTCTGAGGTTGACAGGAGTGTAAACGGACAGACTATGTCTGCCAGCATCAGTGATGGGGAAGAGACTATGGGGTTGAACAAAATTCTGCTCTTCTGAAAACTTGGCCACAGCTCAACAGTGCCCCCTGCCGGCCACACATTTGTGACCAGTAAGGTGAAGTCGCCCCTAGAGACTGATGATGGATCAGTATAAAATGTTCCCCACTACTTGTTACGGTTAGGATTAGAGGAAGGGAAGTTTCTACATCAGCACCCAGGGGAATAATCACCCCGGTGCATTTGAACAAGCAATAGTTCTCCTGGAGAGTGCCAATCTGTCATACCTGTCTGTTTCATTGACACCCACTTTAAATTCCCACTGACGTTTGTTGTGCAAAATGTCACATTGCTTATGTTAAATAAAAATGTAATACAAATTATAATGAAACTCACAGATATTTGGTATCACTATGTATGTTTTAGTTCCTGAGTGTTATTTTGTTATTGCATATACCTAAAATGCATAAATGGTGGCTATTATTCCCCAAAACTCGGCTTTTGTAACCAGGACAGTGATATTTTGAAATGTACCTCTTTCTAATGAGAAAACAGGCGAATTTGTGAGTTTTCGTTCACAAAAAGTCAGAAATAAACAACATATGAATCCAAATTAACATGAATTTATAAAAAAAGTCATACAAAAATGACAGAACATTTAGAAGTCAGTCGTTTTTTTTATTTATGATTATTATTTATGATTAATCACTTTCACAAATCAGCTCACAAATGTAGTCTCCCATCATGTTCTTGTTATACTGTTCTTGATATTGGCAGTCAAAGTCCAGTAAATCCTGGGGGAAATGCTCGCCTCGCACCTCCTTGTACGCTCGCATGATCTTCTTGAATTTATCAAGATGAGCATCAAGAACATGGACTTTGAGGGACATCCATTATGCCGTAGTTCTTCACCAGTCTCAACAAGCTCCACATAGTTTTCTTCCTTGTGATTGCCCAGGAAGCCCAAAACCACTACGACATAGCCGTTCCAAGCCGCTTTCTCATTACTAGTGAGCTTCTTGGGGAACTCATTGCACTCTAGGATCTTCTTTATCTGTGGTCTGACGAAGATGCTGGCTTTGAACTTTGCCTCAGACAGCTTAGGGAAGAAGTCTTGAAGGTAATTGAAGGCTGCTGACTACTTATCTAAGGCCCAATTGGATGTGCAGTGGTGGCATCAGTACCTTCTGGGGCTCCACCAATGGCTTGAACTTTATGTAATTCCTCCCCACAGAGAACTCAGTCCACTGTAGACATTCCCGCCTGTGGTAGTGTGCATTGGTGTCCCGGCTGTCCCAAAGGCAAAGAAAGCAGGGCAACTTGATAGACCCATCAGGAATGCCACCATTTTGAAGTCTCCTATGAACACACAGCCGTACTTATCCTATGTATCCACGTAGGCAGCTGGAACTAAATTGAACCAGTGGGATTAAGGCAGACATTACTCCAAGTTTACTCTAGAAAATTAAGGCAGAAAATGTTCCAGAAAAAACAGTTGTGCTCAAAAGTTTGCATACCCATGGAGAATTGGCAATATATGTACCATTTGTAAAGAAAACATGAGTGAGCAGGCAAAACATGTCTTTTATTTCTTATGAGATTCACATTCAACTGTAGGTCATAACAGAATGACACAATCATAAAACAAAACATGGCTACAAATGAAAAATCTGAACTGACCCCTGTTGACAAGTCAGCATCCCCTTAGTTCTTAATACTGTGTATAATTCCCTTCAGCATCAATGACAGTGTATAGTCTTTTGTAATAAGTGTCTATCAGGCCCTGAATTCTTGCAGGTGTCATAGCTGTCCATTCATCTTGGCAAAATGCCTCCAGGTCATGCAAATTCTTTGGTCGTCTTGCATGAGCTGCACGTTTGACATCTTCCCAGATTGGTTCAATGATATTCAGGTCAGGAAACTGTGATGACCACTCCAGAACCTTCAACTTTTTTTGCTCTAACCACTGGCACTGGAGGGTAAACTTGGGCTTGTGCTTGGGGTCATTGTCTTGCTGGAAAGTCCCTAGAGCGTCCCATGCACAGATTTTGTGCAGAAGAATGCACGCTGCATTTATCTTGCAATACATTTTCACTAGATTCCCTGTGCCTTTAGAGCTCACACCCCCCAAAAACATCACTGAGCCACCACCTTGCTACAAAGTGGGGATGGCATTCGGTTCACTATAGGCCTTTTTGACCTGTCTCCAAACATAGCACTTATGGTTGTGACCATAAAGCTCTATTTTTGTCTCGTCACTCCAAATTACAGTGTGCCTGTAGCTGTGAGGCGTGTCAAGGTGTTGTTGAGCATATTGTAACCAGGGTTTTTTGTGGCATTGGTGCAGTAAAGGCTTCTTTCTGTCAACTCGAACATGCAGCTCATTTTTGTACAAGTATTGTTTTATTGTGGTCCTTGAAACAACCGCACCATCTTTTTCCAGAGCAGCCTGTATTTCTCGAGGTTACCTGTGTTTTCTTCATATCGTGAACAATTCTTCTGGCAGTTTTGGCTGAAATCTTTGTCTACCTGACTTTGGCTTGGTTTCAAAAGATCCCAGAATTTTCTACTTCTTAATAAGTAATTGAAAGGTACTGACTGGCGTTTGCAAGGCTTAGGATATATTTTTATATCCTATTCCGTCTTTATAAAGTTTCATAACTTTGTGACGCAGGTCATTTGATCGTTTTTTTTTTTAGCTCCCCATGGCTCAGTATCTAGCCTGCTCAGTGCATCCACGTGAAAGCTGAAAAACTCATTGACTATTTATTCTCAGACATACAGTCCCCTCCAAGAGTATTGGAACGGTAAGGCAAATTCCTTTGTTTTGTTGGTCACCGAAGACATTTGGGTTTAAGATCAAAAGATGAGTACGAGACCAGAGATCAGAATTTCAGCTTTAATTTCCTAGTATTCACATTTAGATGTGTTAAACATCTTGGGATATTAAGATAGAAATATATAAAGATAGGAAAAGTCTGAACCAGGCAAACTATGGCCTGCATATAGGATAGTATGTAGAAATGAGAACAGGTGTTTATATTTAGAAACAGATTCGGACAGTATCCTCCTGTTGAAGATTTGAACTTCCCACCTTTGGGCAGAATTGTATTTCTTAATCCCAAGCAGTAAGACAATTAAGAGCCCTAGTATCATCTTCAAGGACATTCCTCTCACAAACCACACGACTCCTCGACAGTCACCCAGGTGAACGAGCCTGTCAAAACCTGACAGGTAATTTACCTCATGGCGTTCCACTCTATTAAACAGTGCACGGCCTTTAACTGCAGTCACATGAAGGCAGAGCATTGTCTTCAAGCCTCAGCTGGAAGAGGGACTGTATCCAAACTACAGAATGGTTTGACCTTTCGTTCACGCAAAACAGACACGGAACACAAGATTATATTATAGCAGATCAACTACAGTTTGTCAGTAAACTAAGAAGTGTGACAGACCAACTACATCTTAGTAGACCAAGTATTGCTATACTGCTTCTCTTAAGCAGAGCATTGAGAGACACCTGCAGTTCCCTAGACTTCCACATAGTGGCACTGGTAGCTTGATTGTTATCAGTTTCAAGTGATATTGTATTTCTCTGTTAACACAGATCTTAGAGTCAGCTTGAAATGATTTTTGAAAGAATATAATAATAGTTGTAATTGTACAGTACAACATGTATTAAATATGTCTGAACTGGACAGTTCTTTATCCCCACTCCCCGAGACAAACTCAGAGAGTGAATTCATTGTCATGGGAAGAGCCACTAAGGAGAAATTTCTGAGGAGAAATTACTGTTAAAGTATCAGAACGGCACATATTTCATTTTACCTTGTCGGTACTGAGATTTAAATTTCTAACATTTCAGGTTTTGACACACTGTTAAACAACAGGGTAAATTTTACACTTCCTAGAGAGCTGAGGGAAAGATGGACGAACATTAAATCAAATATAGATTCAACTACTGGGGATGGGAGAAAAACTGAATGACATCATTAAATCCCAATGTGACATCTGAACAGCTTGGCCACAGACAGAATACATGGGATGTGAGCAACCAGAGTGAAAAATGAATCCCGATCTGAGTGTGAACTCCCAACCCTTGCACACCGATAAAACACAACCCAAGACGTAACGTGAATGCTTCTGTGTTTCTTGGGTCCGTGGCAGCAGTGTTTTTATGTCTATGAGCTAGGCAACTTTACAAAACAATGGCTGCTACTACTAGTTGAAACAGAGCTGGCAGGCCATTGAATCTTTGTCCTCTTCCAAAAAAATCAATAGACATATACGCAACTACACTGAAACACTTTCCTCAAAAGTACACCCAGATGCCAGTGAAACAGGGGTTTCCAGCCTGTTTACCCCAGGGCTCCCCATTTCACATTTTAATAATGTAATTTCTTTGACTCATTTGATTTAGAATGTCATAGCTTAGCTTATGAGACAGATACAGACCAACAGAAGATATTCCCAAGTGTATGAGTTGTATCTGCCTTTGGCATTTTACAGCTTGTTTCATTGCAGAGGCCTGTGTTTTATAGATGTGTATAAAAAGGAATATTACCTCTGAAATGAATGGGACAGATGTGATGTAAGTGCCGCTAGATAGGATAGGAACCACTGACGTAGAACAATCAGTCTCTGGACATAACCACGGTCGCACACACGTACACACACACGTGCCCGCCCGCCCCCACGCGCACACGAACACGCTCACGAACATGCACTCCACCACCACTTAGCCCGTTTAATGCAGCAGGAAGAGCAGTTCCAGCTCCATTTGAGCTCTCATTTTAAAGACCTTAACAGGGCACATCAGGTGACCTGACCTGACTGAGGCCCTGCCGAAATGGAGGGACGATGAATTTGGTATTACAGGAATGGTGGATCTGATGTTCTGACCTGGGTCAAAGTTATTCAATTACGATAAAGTAGACAGGCTTCTGTTATACGTATGTCACATACCTGAAGAGCTGCATGCAAAATGAAAAGCAGTTTATAATTTAACGGCAGAAGGCAATGGTGAGGCTCTGTTTTATACTGAGATGTAGAGGTGGCTGATGGGAGATTTGCCAGCGGGGAGATGCTGAGCATGGTCAGACCCCATAGTGGATATTCATTATTTAATGTTTCGTTTAACCCTGATTTAAAGGTTAAATGTTGATGATCAGCTTAGTGCTTACATATCTGATGCAGACACACTATGGTCAATTCTGTATATCCGCCCAAATTATAAACTTGCAAATCCATTCCAGATTTGGGTTTGTTTACCTGACTGCAGACTTGCTTTCATTGTTGTGTGACTGAAGCAAAGGACTCTGGCTCAAACTAGTTCTTGGAAAAAAGTAATCATTGCAACTTTCAAAACAATGGCACTTGATGAGAGGTTAAGCAATCAACCCCTCCAATAAGTGTACACAGCTCACAATGTTTGATAAGTCTCCTTTTTGTGTTTTTGCAAACAAAGAGTGAAACAAGCTATGTTGGGGGCAGAACCAAAGCACTTCTCCATGAACCCGAAAAACAAAGATATACTAAATGTTACTTCAGAGTGGATTTCAGACAACTTTTAGAGTGTAATTCATTCTAACAGTAAAATTAATGTCTGGCAAAATCATAATGTCTGTGTCAACACTGCACATGAACAGCTCTCTACTTAACAAGGACCACTACTGAAAAGTCCCTTAAGCTTGCTTTTGCAACATTCTTTGTCAATGATCCTTCGTGTTCTTGCTTAAAATTACTTTAGATGTCAAAAATCTAAGCAAATATAAAAGCAAAACCTTCCAAGCGCACAAATTGTTGCCTCACCTCAGTGTGTTGTGTGTTGAACAAAACCATCTGTTGGAGCAATGCTGGCACCATGACATGTACCGCTTAGTTTTTAGCAGATCCTCTAATCCAAAGCCACTTGTTTGGTAGTGTTGAACAGATTTCATACTATTTCTTTGTACTGATTCCCCATGGTAATCAATCCACAAGGGTTCTACCAACTGAGCAACAGGGAACCAACAAGCCATTGGCAACCACCAGCTGTAGACATCACCCCTGCCAGTAGAACTGTCAAGAAAACACCCGAGTGACCCTTCCCTGTCTGGGACCTGCTACCTTTGTCACAGGGTTCAGATGGCCATCTGCCTCTGTCGCCAGAGAGATAATCAGGTATTTTGTGTGTATGTTGTCCATTTTAGGACATCTGTACTTAGACTGAGGCAGTCCTAAAATGCACGACACACTGGCCATGTCACAAGGAATCAATGGTACTGGCATATGCAGAATCAAATGATGTGGATAGTATACCATGGCAAGGGGCTGTTGTTAGGCACAGTGCATAGCGGCTAGTCTGGTTACAGCACGTAGCACAGCTCTTTTAAATTACCTTCCAAACAATTCATGCAATTGATATAAGTGGAATTCCAGTTTTCTTAAGCAGAAGAAACCTTTATGTTTCATGTGCCTATGACTGAGCTCTTAAACTTAACCACACTGTAAGCCTTATAGCTTTCTATGTTTGTATAACAGCACTGTTTAGTCTTTCAGCTATTATAGCTTCCTATGTTTTTATATTCTATTTCTATTTTATTATGTTATGTTTTATTATTATGCTGCATTGTATATTTCTCTTCTTGATTTATTTTGTTACTAAATGTATATGTTGCTGTCTTTTACCAATTGTAATGCAAGTTCTGGTGCTATCAGAAGAATAACCTCTGTGTAAATGAGCAATTCTTTACAAAATCATTAGAAAGCAACGTATCTCAAATATTAAAAACTTGGTCTGGTTTGGTCTAAACTCGATGGGTGTGTGGTAACACATTACGCCAAGATCAAAATACCGGCCTGAACAAAGATGATTATTGCCCATGAGTCTGGGAGGGGTTGCCAAGACATCTCCAAGCAATTTGAAGCACATTATTCCCCTGTCTGATGGATCATCTACAAATGGAGAAATGTCCAGACCACTTGCAATCTACATAGGACTGGTTGTTCCACCAAAATCAGTCCAAGAGCTGACACAAAGATGTCATGGTCATCTAACTCCAGGGTTAAATCAAGGACTCTACAGGCCTCTCTCGCCACAATCAATGCTGAAATGCATGAGTCAACTGTCGGAAGCAGGCAGCACAAACCTGGCATATATGTGAGGTCAGGAAGGAGGAAGCCTCTGTATTGACCCACACTTTAACCTTCCCAAATACTAAACTATTATTGGGGCTGAAATGCATAACTGACCCAAGATCAGTGCCTAGGGGGAACCTCACCTTACTCAGTATATCGAAGTCTGACCTGAGAATAGCTGACACTACTGCTCCAGTGCATCTTCAGTAGGTTCTGGGCCAGGGTCTGCTTCCACTTGCAGGTTATCTGTGAGGGGTCCCTGAGGGCCCTGAGATCAGGCACGTGGCAGTTCCTGAACACATCTACAGACAGACGCTTGGGCAGGAGCCAGGGCCGCAGGTCATCCATGGAAGGTGTGAAGTTGGGGAGGCTCCCCCCGTGGCTGTTTTCTCCCAGGGAATTGTTGCTGTTGTTTTCCAGGGACATGTTGTTCACCCGCACGTAGCTCATCTCTCCTCCCCGCTTGTTCAACTTCCAGCAGGCAATCCACGTTTCCACCCAGTGGGGGTCTTTAGCCAGTCATATTTCATCAAGGGCAATTCAATATGTACATTAAGTACCACGTCCCTAGAACACACTTTAACAACCCACAACTTTATCTACTGAAATCCAATAAACAGCAGCAGCAACAAGCAGAAATCTCACATCTTAGGAAATATCCTGGAAGAGAAACCGACTTGATCCGTGATCCCTGGTTCGCCAGGATGCCTGCTGGTCTGTCAGTCAAACGACAACTCTCCTTATAGATGGCTGATAAATGTCCCCTGTGCTATTGTAAACTGTCGGCTCAGTTTTGAAAGCAGGAGCATTTCCTTCCATCCTCTCAGTATCAGCATGAAGAGCAGAGAAGCAAGGTCAGTGGGGTTGGCCTCTGTCTCTTGTACCCTGGTGATGGGTGTACCTACACTGAGATCTTTGCCTTCTGGACAGATGGCTGAAACAGGACAGGGAAAGCTGCCTGGATGCAACTCTTGCGACACATACTCAATATATCTGATTGGATGAGAGCAGCATAGAGGCTACAGAGGTGGATCCGATTGGATTAGTCAAGGGAGGAGTCGGCCAGGCCAATGATGTAAATCACAGAGACACATAATTAAAGCCAAAGGGGGACCAGCTCTGTCAGGAGGACAACACTAGATTAGAGGCGATCAATGGAGCATTGGAGAGGGAGCGATCCAATCACAGGACAGTGTACCCCAGTCTCTCAGACACGTGCATGCGCTTACACACACACAAGCACACACAGTGAGTTCACAAAAATACACATGCACCCAGAGCAAAAAAAAAAAAAGAGCCGCCCAGGAGCAAACAAGTAAAAACAGCAAAATGGTAAAACAACAAAGCCTGCCGGACCATCCCAAGGCAAATGTTATGGAAACGAAACAGCTTCAAAGTGAATAGAAAACACAAATAGGCCAGCATAAACCTTTTCCCCTCCTTGTGGCAGGAACACATGCTCTTTCTGGTGTCATGTGACCGGGCCCGGAGGTGGTTGGGGGGCATACAGGGAATAGGGTTCCATGGGGAACCGGCAGTATCCAGCTACCACACCAACATCATTACCTGCCATGTGAATTACTGTTCTCTCCTCTTCCCTATCCCCACAGTCCAACGCCTCTGTTTTTTTTTCAATCACTCTCCCTCATTGTAGTTCATCCCTTGCCTATACAAATACTGTCCTAGTCTCAACTCACCCCTCTTCTCTCTCTCTCTGTCTCTCTCTCTTCCTCTCGTCTGGATATATGTTGATAAGTGGGCCGGGCTGTGAAAAGTGAGTAGCCGCGGGACTCTGAGTAGCTGGGAGCTGGCGTGCTCTCCCCCTCTCCGCCTCATTGTGGCTGGGGGATTATCCGACTCTGGCCCGGCATCGATAAGACAGCCCCCCCCCTCCACCCAAAGCCACCAGCAGCCCTGCCCACAGCTAAATGTGGCGCATCAGAGAGTAAGGGTGAGGACGAGAGCATCAGCATGCTTGGAATACAGAGCAGAGCAGGCTGGTTGGCAGCACACAATAAATGGAACAATGTCGAACACACGGAAACCAGGTCCTTGAGGTGTTTGATAACGATCCAGCAATTCCATTCCGGCTATTAGAACCAATTTGTCCCCCAACGCCCACACTCCCCCACGCCCCCCCCCCCACACCCCTACCCCCCGGAAACACTTGAATATGCCGCATCATTTATGATGGACAGAGCTTGTTCGCACACAGTGACCAGACTTCTCCAGCAGATCCAGGGAGGGAGAGGAAGGAAGGTTAAGAGAGCTAGATTCAGTTAGATAGGAGCTAGAATTACAGGTGATTCAACAAGGTTGGACGTGAACCTGCGTTAAAGCTGTCAAATCTACAAGCAACTCCTGGCGATCCACCTATCATGTACTTTGCTATTGGCTGCACCAAATCGATTAAACCAAGGCTAAAGCAGCTGTACATAATAGTTGGAGAACTGGTGCTAACTTGATAAGCCTGATAGAAATGTTCATTATTTTGTTGAATAGGTTTCAGTTTGTGTCATTATTAATAAATTGCCTACTCCTTCTAATTCTGAACTTTTATTGTGAGTGAAACAGTTTTGGCTGGTAAAAATGACCACAAGAACAGCCTAAACATTTTTGGGAGCTCAAGGGCAGTGGCACTTCCAACCACGCCAAAAACATAACAGATATTGGCATTGACTATGGGCCAACGCTTGATCTGTGCCTGATTTAAGGGAGGTTGGGGAGGTTGTCTAATATAATGCACTTTAAATATAAAAAGAAACAAGCACACTAAGATGCCTTCTGAAATCTGTATCCTGGGAGATTAGTCACCAAAATATTAACAGAATGGTGCTACTTTAATTAGAGCCATGAGGTAACCTACATTCATATGGCCAACAACAGAGAGCTCTTGAGGGGTTAGAGTGGCTCCGTTAATAAACAATGATTTAAATGACATGTTCAAAGCATCTTGTCGCCTAGACATGTCCTTTCTGCTACAGCCTACCCACAATCCACTTCAGAGGTGCCTCAGCAGAGGTGGGCCAATCAAACAAAATATACATTGGAAAACAATCTTAATGAACAACACTAGAGAAAATAATCTGAATGAGGAGCACTGTAGTACAGTCTGAATGGATAAATCAAAGGCTCTGCAGGAGCTTTTGCTTTTACGTCGGCAGCTTTTAGATGCATCTTATGCTGCTCTACCACACAGCAGCTGTCTGCTAAATTGATCCCCGCAAAGCCCCTTTGAAATAAAGCAAAGTTTGCCGAGCACAGCTGTGGTTGTGTTTGATAATGTGGCCTTTTGGAGGCACCGCTTGCCAGCATGCCTTTTGAAGTGGGGGGGGCAGGTAGCTTCTGACGGTCTGCTTGCCTAGAAGGTATGAACCACCGTGGTCATTCTACACAGAGACACAGAGACACACAAACAAGAGCTGCAGTGTGGCCTGAGGAAGTGTCTGTTTCTGGAATCAAAGGAATCAGGGTATGATGTGCTTCATTCAAAACTGACATTAGATGCTCACTGGGCCCAATATGGCCAAATAAGCTATAATCAAGGCCCTCCAGATTACAAAGAAAATTGAAATAAACCACAGGGAGAAGTTGGTCTTTACTGTGCATACTAGGGAATAAAGTGATGGAAAAAAGTCATTGATGTACTGCAGCTATTAAAACATGACAAACCAATCTATCACCCAAAAACATGTTCCCATGTATTGACTTCTGTCCATTTTACTGTCTAATCAGTTTTCTTTAGTTTAGTGCTCTTTTTCTTCAGTGTGCTGGCTGCCATCCAAGGTCCCTGATCTATTGGCTCTATGGCCTCTGTACCCTTGCTGGTACCTGTCAGGAAGTAATTAATAATGCTATGTATGCTAATGGGATTGGTGCCCAGGCCACTAAGGCTTTTCACAAGCTGACAAAATGTCTTCTAAACGGTGGTGGGGCTGCACTCTGATGTAGAGATAAGGGCCCATGGGAAAAGTCCGGTCTTTGTCATTTTAGCCTGGGTGGCAGATAGAAGGATTTGACGGTCAAAACGACCTAAAATCACAATATACCTCCTAATGACATCCTGGTGATTGCTCACCCACACTCTTCAGGTTCTGAGAGGTGGGAACTGTGGTCTAGTGGCATTCTGTTTTAACACTAAAATGCATTATGAAATAATGACAAAATTCTGTTGTTTGATGTGTTCCCTGCCAAAGTTAGTTTGATTTCAGTTTTGCACATGCTGCATATCTCAATTTACCTTCCTGTCCCCTTCAAAACAATCCTAAATGATGCTGACAAGGCTTTTTCTTTTAACTCTCTTCCTCTCCAAAGAATAAAACAATTAGGGGAAAACAAAGGCAGAGGCTGCACATTACTGCAGTGCTTATCAGCATAATTTATACTTTAATAAAATTGTTAATACTATCTTTATTCCTTTCTTTTTAAAGATATATGCTGACAATTTAATGTTTGGAAAGAGTTGGTAAGAGACTACTTTATTAAAGTGATATCAAGTCATTAACTCATCCCTGCTCTGCAGCAGTCAGGCTGTCACTAGAAACCAAACTGCCATGTAATGCTCGTCTATCTATGCTTGTCTTAGCTACAGTAGGTAATAATCTAGTACTTAATAGGTTACTGTAAAGGCATTTTCACACTGTACCTTTCCTGAGAGACAAAAAGACTGCTAAGCCCTGGGCAAAGCAATTGCTCCAACAAGCATATTTTGAAGTGGGCAAACATTACCCTTAGCCTACGGCTAGCTGGCCCTGCTCCGGAGCAGGGTTAGCACCGAATTTCCAGGGCAAGACCCAGAAACATGGTGACAAAACAACCCGTGTGAAACGGGGTCAAGAACAAAACCATAACATTTTTATTGTCCAACCACCAAACCTACCCATTGACTTAATTTACATATGCTCCAACAGCTCCGTATTTCTATTTCAGGTCGTCTCACTCTGAAAACTTTGGTCGCTTCATTATACCTCCTAAATCTTAGGGAAGTAGTTAGTACAGCTTGCCTTTGATGTAAATCTAGCAAATACACCGATTAGCCATAACATTATGACCACTGACAACTGAAGTGAATAACACTGATAATCTCCTTATGACACCTGTCAGTGGGTGGGATTTATTAAGATGGAAGTGAACATTCTGTCCTCAAACTTCATGTGTTAGAAGCAGGAAAAATGGGCAAGCGTAAAGATCTGAGCAACTTTGATAAGTCTGACTGGGTCAGAGCATCGCCAAAACTGCAGCACTTGTGGGGTGTCTCTGGTTTGCAGTGGTCAGTACCAGTGGTCCAAGGAAGGAAAAGCGCTGAACCGCTGACCGGGACATGGGCTGATACTGATAGAAAAGTGTCAGAAAACATAGTGCATTGCAGTTTGTTGCATATTGTACCAGTCAGGGTGCCCGTGCTGACCCCGTCCACTGCCGAAAGCACCTACATTGAGCATGCAAGCATCCGAACTGGACCACGGAGCAATGAAAGGTGGCCTGGTTTGAGGAATCATGTTTTCTTTTACCTGGAGAACACATGGCACCAGGATGCATTGTGGGAAGAAGGCAAGCAGGCAGAGACAGAGTGATGCTTTGGGCAATGTTCTGCTGGGAAACCTTGCGCCCTGCCATTCATGTGGATGTTACTTTGACACGTACCACCTACCTAAGCATTGTAGCAGACCATGTGCACCCTTTCATACGAATGTTATTCCCTGATGGCATTAGCCTCTTTCAACAGGATAATGCGCCCTGCCACACAGCAAAAATGGTTCAGGAATGGTTTGAGGAACACAACAACGAATTCATGGTGTGGACTTGGCCTCCAAATTCCTCTGATCTCAGTCCAGTTGAACATCTGCGGGATGTGCAGGACAAACAAGCCCAATCCGTGGTGGCCTCAGCTCACAATTTACAGGACTTAAAGGATCTTCCGCTAACGTCTTGGTGACAAATACCACAGCACACCTTCAGGAGTCTAGTGGAGTCCATGCCTTGACGGTCCAAGGCTGTTTTGGCTGCAAAAGGGAGACCTACGCAATATTAGGCAGGCGGTCACAATATTATGGCTGATGTCGAAATAATGAAGGTTGACAAATGTTCTTCTCTTTCTTTACGTAGTTTAGAAAAAGATTTGTTAAAGAAAATACTGACAGGGTGGGCATCTTGATCAACCGATGTCACGGAGTCATTAATTGAACCGTGGTAGCATAACATTAATCGCATGTCAGTGATGTATTGTAAGATTATTTGCATGCACGAGAAGAACGTAATTTTGTACAGTAGCTTATCATAGAATGCAAAAAAGTTTTGTGTCATTTTTTTCCATTAGCCCAGGGATTAGGAATAGAAGTGTGAATCTTTAGCCAAGGGTTAAATTTTAGCCCAGGATTAACAAACCCTTGTGTGAACACAGGCAATGCTGACCGGGGGCAAGTCTTAGCCTGGGGCTAAGATAGCCCAGGGCATAGAACAATGCAGTGTGAAAAGGCCTTAGGTAGTAGTAGCTATTAAAATGTGCATACAGAAACCTTACTCCATCACTCTTGTTACTGCTTATTGCATGCCCAGACAGTTGTTTAGAAAAGGAAAGAAAACATTTTTTGTAACTTTAAGAAAACGTAGTTATTTAGTGACAACATGATTGAAGATGACAGTCCATGTGTTACTGAGCTCATTGTAATCATTCACATCATAACAAATCAGCAAAACGTTTCTATTTTTATCTTTTTAATGTTAGAGTCAGTAAAAACTGTTATATATACACCCTTTATTAATAAAGAAATGCTGACACCAAACTGAACACAACCTAGACTACTTTTGGCAATGCTAGATAATGAAGATGAGGAGGACGGTGCTCTTCCTCTACTTTGACCAGCATGTTTGCTGGATGATTGCCGGAAAAAGCTGAAACCGGACTGTATTAATTGCTATATTTGTTATACCCTTTTCAGAGAAATGGACTTTTGGCATTTCCCCGGACTGTAAAGAACTGCAGTTTCTAAAACAAGACTATGGTACATAACTAGACTACCAGAACTGTCAATGAAATAATCTCAAACTGCATTAGTGCAGTCTACCTGTCTGGGTCCAGACCACTCTCTCCTAAAAAAAAAGTACATTGCAGTTTACTTATATCATGACATAACAAGACATTTAGAAGAATAAAAGCACATTGCTATCTTAACCACACAATAGTGTTTGCTGGACTATGGATAATGTATATATGTTTGACAGGGTGAAACAAACAATGTTCAAGTCATGAGCTAACAATCCAACTATTCTGCTCAACCAAATTCAGTATTCCAAACACGCTGCAATGGAAGCCCAATTTATTTGTTCTCTGCACGGAGCCAATATCCTGAATCACAAATGCTACAACTTCAGATGGAAACACAGAGCACAACTAATATGATGATTTTGAATCCAGAGGTTGTGCTGTATATAGCCCTGACTAACAGGGATATCACCAAGTTCTGTAGAAACAGGGTTGGGGTTATTTTGGAATTTAATGCAAAGCATTGATCAGAATACTATTAGACTTCCACACCCACAGGCTGCTGGATATGAATGCAATTTGTATTGAAGAAAGTAGAACTCAAAGCAATTAAATATATTTTGTGGTAAATATATTATGAATAGAACACATTATTCCAAATAATTACATGTATAACACATAATACATAAAATCAACACATTTTCTGGGTTGTTTTATCATAGTAAAAAGTTCTGATAAGACAATCAAAATACCACCAAATAAAATGTGGTTCTAGAGAGGTACTTTGCTTTTTACAAATGCTTTGTAGAATCCAATTTTAAAATAATATTTTCCAAAATGTATTTCATACGGCCACGATCAAGGAGGCAAGATACAGGCACATAATTGAGAGGAAACATCAATTTAATGGTCATCTTTACCAAACAGAACAGAAAACAATAATAGGAGGCAGACTGCAAACCAATGAACAACAAACTGAAGAACTCAAAGGGCAACTTAAATAGGATCCCCAATTAGAAGCAATGCGAGGGAGCTGCCTCTAATTAGTTACAATAAAAAACAGAAGTGCAGAGATGCCTAGAGGCACCTCTGAGGGCAGGCCCCTGGCTGTCACCCCCCAGATGCATGAGACCTGAGCCTGGACCAGACACATACCTACAGGGGTTTCCAAATATCAATTCAAATATCCCAAACATTTATAAAACTGTAGCATGTATATGTATTATAAATAATGTTTGCATCTGTGTCAACGTGTGGCACTGTTGCTTTTTAGTATAATCTGAAACAGTACCAGTCATAATACCCATAAAATCTTGCGGCACAACTGGAAAAACATCTCTTTCAGGTATTAAACCCTTCATTTCCATTTGGGATTTTAAATTAACTTCAAATAAGATCTGTTTTGTGTACGCTTTTAGCACCTCGCTATTTTGATGCCTGTGTAAAAATCCAAGGGACAAGGTGAATTGTATCAATACCTTCGACTAGATTTAGCAATGAAACTAAATAAAGGTTAATTAGCAGCTAATCTGGCCATCATACGATCTACACTTTACGTTTGATGTCATCACCAATTGCAACATTTGCTAGCAAGAAAATCCTTTTCCATCTGAGCAAAATGTGATCAGCAAGTAGCAGTAAAAATATTGCATATATCACATATGTAAAGAAACAATAAAATTGTTAAGTATTCAGTTTTTGCCGGACCACGTAAGTGGAGCAGCTCAAGAAGAGCAAATGTCTGTTACTGACTGGCTGACTGACTGACTAACCCTTGTTAAACATTTCTTGTTTTAGTAATAGACCTATTACTGTTTATCATGTTGATGTTCTTTAGCATTTTTCAAACCACAATGTTTTTTATTTACCTCAAATGTTTTAATTGTTCTGCTACCATTGTCAATGGGGGAAAAGCTTACGTTATGCACCAGGTTGTTACCACCACACAGCTAAGAACACGTTCATTTGTTATAATTTTCCTACCTTTGCGAGGGACAGGAATCCCTGGAACAATATGTTGATAAAGGTACAGTAAACTGTGTTAATGTTAGCTGCCAAACATCATTTTGTATGATTTGTGGTAAAACAAGGCACATCAACCTTGATCTATCCTAACGTTAATGCTAGTGCTACCCTGGAATGCTTTTAGCTTGTTACTACGTTCATATGTCTACTGTTACAAAGCCAAAAACTCTACCCTGGAATGCTTTTAGCTTGTTACTGCGTTCATATGTCTACTGTTACAAAGCCAAAAACTCTACTCTGGAATGCTTTTAGCTTGTTACTGCGTTCATATGTCTACTGTTACAAACCCAAAAACCCTACCCTGGAAGGCTTTTAGCTTGTTACTACGTTCAGAGTATTAAAAACTAAGGCTATGCAGACTTTTGAACAGGGCTCAGTTCACTTTTTTCTTTACTGCCATGATTTATTTTATGACTGTGACATTCTGTTATCACCTACAGTTGAATGTGAATCCCATAAGAAATAAAAGACGTGTTTTCCCTGCTCACTCAGGTTCTCTTTACAATTGGTACATATACGGCATTATCCTTTCTCCAAGGGTATGCAAACTTTTGAGCAGAACTGTATTTGTTATCCCTGTCTGCAAATGTATGCCTTCGTTGTGTTACTTATGTCAGAAGCTGGTAAATAATGTTAAAGGTATTTATTTTGCATTTGGACTACAAATTGAGACCATCTATAGTCATATAAATTATCACCCACAGTATGCCAGTTGACAGAACATAAAAAATGACTAAATTGACTGAAAAAATATCCAATTGCAGGTCCGCAATGCTGCATTGTGAGTTTCCATTCCTACAAGCACCACTCACGCAAAACAGGTACACCAGTCTGACGAATTCACTTTGCTTAAAAGTTTGTTAAAATGGCAAATGGTGCATTATGTCAACACGCCACCTTGTGTTTCTGATAGAAACAGTCTTTCCGTATCCAATTAAGGAGATCAATCATGAAGGGATATTGAAAATCATGCGCAAATAATAAAATCCGGCACTATGCACTCCTGCAATACAAAACAAAAAAACCTTTGGCTTTGTGACAGATGGCAGGATCTTTTCCATTACACTGCTGACTCAGTGTGCTTCCCAAATAGCACCCTTTCTGCAATTTAGTACACTACTTTAGCCATTTATGATGCAGACTCAGACTGCTGTACATACAGCAGTCCCTTAATAGCAAAATGGAGGCATAGCACAGAATCACAAAGGAGAACCGTGCCCTAATATGAATATCTAAAAGGTTTTTGTTGGCGAGAGAAGCCTGACTGATCAAATCCTTTTCCAGAAACCAATTAAAATGCCAAAGTGATAAATCTGATAGAGGAAATGAGAAAGACAAAGGAACGACATTCAGCAATGTAAGATAATAATAATGCTACAATGGCCACATCAGAGAATTAATGGATTTACAGCCCTACAACATATGGCAAATGTTTGCTATGCCCTTTATTTAAGGGATTAAAATAATATTTATGTTGAAATTACTTCAGAACACATGCACATAGGAAAACAACTGGTCCAGAAAAGTTTCCATGAGAAATATTCAGTAAATATAGTCAACAGGAAGTTTGTTAAATATTGTTTGGTTCCAGGACAGGTTTTCAACAATGGCAAAAACACAAGAATAATGGACTCTTGAAGGGGACTTACTTTCATATTTTCCCTAATTAAGATAAAAGGGCATTTCTGACCTAAACTTTTGTTTGGGCTTGGCACATCAATAAACATCAATTCACTGCAAGAACCCCCAGGGTTAAGTTGAGTTTGAACACGGACTGCAAGGAAAAGGTTGGTGGCAGAAGACAACAACAAAAACCTGAACTGAAACACTAGAAAAGGAAAGCACCTGCCTAGTCAATGCTGACTAAACTCTGACAACCTGGTGGATGAATCAGCAGGTCACATGAATCATCAGGTGTATGAAAAACATATACCCCCATTGGACATGTTAAATAATGCAGTCTATGGCTTGTGGTCAGTTTGCTGTATGGAGTTTAAAACATTGTGGCAAAATGTTTTCAAAATATGTACAGAGCCATGAACGCACAGAACCTCTTTCCATCTCCAATTACTCAAGCAAACAGCAAAAGCAACTTTAAAAATGGCCTGATGATATAACCGGAGACTATGAAGAGACACAGCAAGAACACTCCACTAGAAAGAGTATCTACACACACCCACAAATAAGATGTTTGTATCATATTTATTTAGTTTATTGGTTGTATGTTACATTTATATTTGAGTTATCTATAGGTTTTTTTGTTCCTGTCATGTTGGGTATTTATTGTGGACTCCAGGAGGATGCTGATGGGAATCCAAACACCCATCATAAAGAAATGGTACAGAGAGCAGCCTTTTTACTGTCTCCATGTCAGTGATGCTTAGCAAACATAAGCACAACTCTGTATTTATTCAAGTGGAAAATACACATTTTCTATCTATCAGAGGTGGGAAAATTAAATGGGCTATTTTCTGGTAGGATTTCATATGAGTAAATCTGGCACCAATGACTGTTCTGGTAATATAATAACAAAACCAGTCCTTTTTCATTTAGATTTTATCGCATTGCTGCTTGGATTTGTTATTGTGTTTCAGGTCACAAATTGAAGTGGAATATCAAGGACTGTAAGAGAATTGGCTGTAGAACTACTTTGAATCCAATAAGAAGAAATATACAATAGGATATTTTGAAGGTTACTTTTGGTGGGCAATCATTGTTTTGGGTTTATGTTAAATGTTATGAATCTTTAAAAGCTAAATAGATAACACTATCATTCCACATGAAAACTGTCAATCCTACATAAGCCGTAGATACTGCATCCATTTTCTGTACATAAGCATTTCATAAGCATGAAGTAAAATCAAATAAACAATACATGAAATGACAACTGCAAATGTAAATTATCATTATGTTTAAATCTACTCAGAATGTACCGCAATTGACAGGAGAAAGGCGTATTATGATTTATCTACAAAGTTATTGTTTATCTCACAGTTCCATTCATCATACCTTTAACAGAGATGGTATTAGCCAGGTGATGAATGCTATCATGATTTTGCCAAATGTTGCGCTAAAATTCAGATTTTGGTATAATCAGATTATGTCTTTCCTATTGTTCTCAGAGTCCTTTAAGTTACATTTGGTGAACAACAGGCAGCATGTCATGGGCCATTTACTCAGGAATGGCTTCCATTCAGACACTCTACCATAAAGGCCTGGTTGATGGTTGGTGAAAATCTGAAGCTCTGTATGAGTGGCCATAAGGTTCTTGGTCACCACCCTAACCAATGCCATTCATACCCAGTTACTTAGACTGGCAGGACATTCAGTTATAGGCAATCTCTTAATGGTTTCACTCTTTCCATTTCACAATGACACAGCCCACAGTGCTCCTGGGGAACTTTCTAGGTACACTCGTCGGTGGACAGGGTTCATAATGGGCACTCTGACCGTTCTGTGGCAACGACCCTTACGCAGCAGGGTGAGATACACAGTGTGTGGTGACACATTCCTCCCATAACCATCATTGCAATTTTCTGTGACTTGTGCCACAGCAGACCTTCAGTTAGTTCAGACCATAGTAGGTAAACTTTGTTGCCCAAGCCCATCGATTAGATTACGGTGGCCAATACCTTGTCTCCAGTTTGTGATGTCACTGCTGACATCAAGCCTTGCAATTTCAGAGATGATCTGACCCAGACATCTGGCTATAACTATTTGGCCCTTGTCAGACTTAGACATGTGCCCTTGTTAGGAGATTTTCAACCTTATTCGCTTCACCTGTGAGGAGATAATGTTTCAGCTCATCAGTGTGTATTTATACATATACACACACTACTTTAGACTAGTTCAGCATCTTCAGAATCAGAATTGTGGGTTTGATTACAGAATGAAAATGGCCAGAAACATAGAACATTCATCTGAAACTCATCATACTTGTTCTGTGAAATGAAGGCTATTCCACATGAGAATTTGCCAAGAAACTGAAGATCTCGTACAACACTGTACTACTCCCTTCACAGACTATCACAAACTATATCAGATGGTGGAGGCAATGTGATGGTTTGGGGGTGCTTTGGTGGTGATGTAATGGGAGATCTGAACACGGTAAACAGGATCTTAAAGGAAGGCAATCACTCAATTTTGCAACTCAATGACATATCCTGTGGACAATGCTTGATTAGAGCTGATTTCCCGATAAGACAGGAACATTTACCAAAGCACAGCTCCAAAATATACAAGAACTATTCAGAGAAGAAGCAGTCAGCTGGTTGTATGTTTATAATGGAGTGGTCAGCACAGTCACTGGATCAACCCTAATGAGCTGTGGTGGGAGCAGCTGGACCGTATGGTATGTACGTAGTGACCATCAAGCCAATCCAACATGTGAAATAGAATATTTCTTTCTTCTATTGTATTTTCTTTATTTATTTTTCTTTGTAAAGCACATTGAATTACTTCTATGTATGAATTGTGCTATATTAATAAACGTACTTGCTTGTAACTACAACCATCTTTCCAAAAACATCGGGCCACTGTGTAAAATATAAAGAAAATAAGAATGCAATGATGTGCAAATAATTTAAACCCTATATTCAAAAGAAAATTGTACAAAGAAGACATATCAAATGTTGAAATCAAGACACATTCTTGGTTGTAGAAAACATTCCCTTTAAATTTGATTCCAGCAATATCTTTCAAAAAAGCTGGGACAGAGGCAATAAGACTGGAAAAGTTGTATAATGCGAAAAATAAATCTGGTGGAACATCTTACAACAAATTAGGTTAATTAGTAACAAATCAGTAAAATTATTGGGTATAAAAAGACCATCCCAGAGAGGAAGAGTCTATCAGAAATAAAGATGGGGAGGTGTTCACCTATCAGTGAAATACTGAACAGGCAAATAGTGCAACAATTTAAGAAAAAAGATTCTCAACATAAAATGGTTTGAGGATCCCATAATATCTACGTTACATAATATAATTAAAAGATTCAAAGAATTTGGAAAACCTCTGTACACAAAGAACAAGGCCAAAACCAATTTTGAATGGCCATGATCTTTGGGCTCTCTGGCGGCACTAAATAAAAAACAGACACAATTCTGTAGTGTAAATCACTGCATGTACTCAGGAACACTTTCAAAAACTATTGTCTGTGAACACAGCATATCACTGCATCCACAAATGCAAGTTAAAACTACCATGCAAAAAAGAAACCATACATAAACAAGATCCAGAACCACTGCCGTTCTCTGGGCCTGAACTCATTTAAGACTGACTGAGGCAAAAATGTTGAAACATGGAAAAATGTTCCGTGATCTGACAAATCAAAATTAGAAATTATTTTGTCGAATCATGGATTCCACATCCTCATTCGACAATCCGACTTGTTGTCAGTGCACAGCTCAAAAGCCAACATCTGTGATGGTATGGGGGTGCACATCTGTGCACATGCCATGGGTGACCTGCACATCTGTGAAAGCACTATTAATGCTAAACAATACATACAAGTTTTGGAGCAACATGCTGTCACCCAGAAGATGTCTTTTGAGGGGAGGCTTTGCTTATTTTAGCAAGACAATGCCAAACCACATTCTGTACATATTCCAACATTATGGCTCCATTGTAAAAGGGTATGGGTGCAAAATTGGCCAGCCTGCAGTCCAGACCTGTCCCCCATTGAAACATTTGGCACATTATGAAATGAAAAATAGTAGACCCAGAACTATTGAGCAGCTGTAATCCTATATCAAGAAGGAATGGGAAAGCATTTCCTATACAGTACTTACTATTAATTTTGCCCTACTCCTTATTCAGGCTAGGCTCATATATGTTGAACGGAAACCAAGAACATTTATAAGAGACCACAAACATTTAAAGTGTAGTGTATATGAATATATGTATACAGATTTATAATATATTAAGTCCATAAAAAAAGTTAAGGCAGGAAGGGAAGGGGTCTGAATACTTTCTGAAGGCATTGTATAATTGTTTTCATATTTAAGATAAATCTTGTATAATAAGTGTCATGCTCTAAAAAATGAGAAACACGGGACTAATCATACTCAACAGTGTCATACTCTAAACAGACTGCAGTGAACTGTAACCCTGTGGACGCAAAACCACCTGTCTGCTGTGCACTCAAAACGACCGGTCTGCAGTGGACTCTAAAGCACATGTCTGCTGTGCACTCAAAACTACCTGTCTGCAGTGGACTTTAAAGCACATGTCTGCTGTGCACTCAAAACTACCTGTCTGCAGTGGACTCTAAAGCATCCATCTACAGTGGACTCTGTACGGACCTATAGACTCCTTATTTGCAGTAGATTCTAAACCAGCTGTATGCAGAGTATTATAACCATTCAACACTCTTTTTTGGATTCCAAACAGCTTTCTGCAGTGGAATCAAACCCACTGGTCAGACCTGGACTCTAACCGTCTGTCTGCAGTGGACTTTAATTATCCAATCACCTTTCTGCAGTGGACCATAACTCAGCCACTGTCTGCAGTGGACTGTCTGCAGTGGATTCTAACCACCTGTCAAACCTTCCCTACAATGTTACCATAATCTTTTATTTAAAAACGTTGTAGATTGACCCAGTTAGGACCTTGTAGGTGCAGAAAACAAGATGTCAACATGCAAATGTTCCTTATGTCACAACAAGATCAAAGTGTCTACTGGAAATTATTATATGGATTTCTAAAAGTGTAAAAAAGCTAACTAGAGAACATTTTAGAAAGGTATAATGCTCGTTTTAAACTAGTAGTTTTAATGCAGCTGAGATGCAGTAAAGTCAAATAAACACAAAAGAGTATTTATTTTGTGATGCTGGCATGGCATATCTTTACCACTCTACTCCAAACACAGTGTTGATATTAGGATAGCATCACTTTCAATATGATTTTAATCATTACGTAGAGGAAAATAAATATACCTATTAAACAGGAACATTGTGACAAATAAGGCAACTGCCACTGTACTAATCTGAAGCAGTGCTGATTAATCTCCAGATTGTCAGGGTGAAATCTCCTAGTGCAGCAGGCACATTGTCAAACTTATGTCAGGGTCTTAGGAGATGTTCCAAGAGATATGTAACTGGAAGACAGATGGTAAGATGAGCTTCCACAATTAATGAGAAAGATACAGCTTGATTCTAAACCTGGGTTCCATAGGTCAAAATGTAACGATAAAATCTTCAGACCTGATTCTTGTCATGTTCTCTTTATCACTCTCTTCCTCAATTTTTCTCATTCTCTGTGTGTCTCTTTCACTCCCTCAATTTATAAATGAAGAAAATCTACAGTTTAACCTGCATTTTACATACAGATGGACACTTTTGCTTTGTATTCTTATACCACGCCACTGTATTTGTTGATGAGAATAAATGTCACACTTACCGATTCATTCTGCATTTTGGCTTTCCTCACATTCTGTACAAGTCTCCTCCCTAGCTTCTTGGCATAGAAAATCGAGGCAAACATACTTTGCAAATAAATAAAGCACTTGCTTTGTTTGCAAGCCTAAAAGGCTGCTGTTGTGTCTTAGAGACTATTCCTTGTCAGTATATTCCACAGGCAAGAGCAGGAGGGGGGGAATGATGAGAGAGGGAAAGCAAGAGTGGGACTTGAGCCTAGAACGCCTCTCTCTCTTTCACTTGCTTGCTTTTTCTGCGCCTCAGCACAGCCGAGGCAAGTCTTCCTCTCACCCACACACACCGATGGTAAGAGAATGAGAGTGAGAGAGAGAGGAGGGCGGGCAATGTCTGCAGCTTTATTTACATATCACAGACAGAAGGGATGGACAGAGAGTATGTGTTAGCATCCTTAGCACCCGTTTCGCCACAAAACTGCCTGTCTTGAGCCCAAAAACCCAGAGGAGCTTTTGCTATCACCCAGCCCAGCGCCGTACATCATCCCGGGGCCAGTCTGCATCTCTCTCTCTCTGTACCCTCCCCCCAGGCAGCTGCGATGAGAGTAGAAGGAGGAAAGCTGCTGTTAAATCAATAGTGCCTTCCAGCATGGCAGGTTTTATACACACACTCTCACATGGTCATAGTGGGGACCCTCTAGAGAACAGCCAGAGTCTGTATCCACAAGTCAAGTTAGCCAAGGCAACGCGGGTACTACGCGCATTTCTTGTGAAAACGGATACAACACAGTGACTCACTATTATGGATGGGGGCACTACCACAATCAATATATTTAGAACTAAACATTTTGTATCACTCTCTGCATACACGTTTTTCAATCAAACTACTTTTATAGTCTTTTTTTATTTGCTTCCCACTGCATTTTCTGTTGCGTTTCAAATTTACATGTGCTTTCTTCCTATGTTTTCAAGTTGGTTTAAGTCAGAGTTTTTTTCTTCTCACTTTGCATTTTAAATTCTGTTGTGTTTTACATTTACTGTACGTACCTGGGACCACTACATCTACAATGTTATGTATTTGCAAAAGCAGAACGTTAAAACTCCAATTACAGTTTCTGTTGCTGATACGCCTTTTCTGTTTCACATAGTGTGTCCAAATTAAAAACCTGTAAAACTTTCAAATAGTGCCTGAGCTAAGGTGGAGATTCCGGTTCAATTTAGACTGTTTCTCATATACCCAGTTCATAAACCCTATTGATGGCAATAAAGCCGCTGCGTTTCAGAAACAGACCCAGACCTAAAGTTCTGCCTCTGACTAACATTATCTGTACTGCTGAGGTTCAGTTCACACAACTTGAGGTCAGAGATGAAGCATATCCTACTATGTTGCTTGTTTCTAGATGAAACAACTAAAAAAGTAATCAGTCAACATCTTCACCTTCTTCCTTTTCTCCTCGCAATGGTGTACATTTTATATACAGCTCCGGAAAAAAGTCTACATCGAAAGTTTTGAGTGAGGAACAGAAGTGTTCAAATTTGCAGTAGTCTCTTAATTTTAACACTTCTGTTCCTCACTCAAAACCTTCCATTTCGACTTTTTGGAAAGGAAAGAAAAGGTTGCAGTGGTCTCTTCATTTTTTCCAAGCTGTAGTTTTACTAAAGGAATGGAAGGACAAAGAGCATCTGGGTAAGACAGACAGAGATATTAGAGTGTTGCTCAACATCAATTAAACACAAGACGATTCAAACCCCTCCCACCTCTCAGAATTAAAAGCTGCTGCAATGTTGATACATGCCAACAATAATAGGATAACATTAGTCTGTATAATATAAACATTGCTCATCATTTCCAGAAAAAATACCATTAATCCTATCTGATTTTTTTTAAATGTCTTTAAATGTCTACAACCGCCTCAAATTCTTGCAACACTTGGTAGACATTAATAATAAACTACAAAAGTACTAATATAAATATTACTACAAATGCTCTTATATAGTATGCTTTCAAACACTGTCTGTGCTTACCATTACCCTGAGGCAGAGAGCTCTGTAGATTGTACATTCTCTTTTATCCCTTCAAAGTGTTCTTTGTTGTGGATTTAACATAATTGTAAGAGCTATATTGTTTGATCAATACATCCTGTGTTATTGACTTTTGCAAAGAAAAGTGGATTTTTTTCATTTGCGCTTTTAATTTGCTTTATAACTGGCTTGCTACTGTATCTACAGGTTGTTAGTTGCCATGACAACAGCCTGAGGGAAACAAAGGAAAGGGGAGAGGACTGTCATAGATCATAGAAGTGGCAACTCAAGTGTTAGACGCTATTCGAACCACGATCATTGTGAAGTGGCCTTCCAGTGCCTTTGTAGTTGCTTTTAAGCAGCAAAACCTGTGTGGGTTAAAAACTATTACCTAAACAATTATTATGGGTATGATAAAAACTCTAAGCTTCTCTTGAATGTTAAAACAATATCTACAAAAGTAGAATAGAAAAATGTGTATTCTACGGTTGTAAAATAAATTACAACTATATTCATTAATAATGGTAACCCAATTTAACAAATCATAAAATAAAATGTAACTTAGAAACCATTGATGCAATAAAAATAAAAAGTATAATTTTTGTAGGTGGAAAAGATTAGCACACCCCTACCTTTATAATCAAAATAATTATTCTATCACATGAAACAGAAAATTATAATCAGGTGCACCAGAACATGTTGAAATTATGAGAGAATCATTAGAGAGTAACTTGGGAGGGTTGGACCTTACGTAAAGACAAGAAACTTGGTCTGGTTTGGTATTAGCCAGATGGGTGTGTAGTAACCCAATAAAAGATCAATAGAGCTAGTCGAGGATCTAAGATGAAATATTATGAATACTCATGAATCTAGGAGGGGTTACAAAGACATTTTCCAGAAGTACATCAATCCGCTGAAGAGGCATCTGCTTTCAAAAAGAATATCAAGACATGACTGACTCTTGCTCAACACCTGGGAGTAGATCAAAATCACTGGGAAAATGTGCTCTGGGCAGATGCAAGGTAGAGTTGTTTGGTTGCAATTTCCAAACCAAAATACTGCCTTTTAAACATACAACTTCGTACCAACCGTAAAACATGTATGAAGTGGCATTATGATTTAGTGCTGCTTTGCTGCCTCAGGGCCTGGCCAACTTGCCATCATTGAGTCATCCATGAATTCTATGTTGTACCGTTAAATTCCTGAGAATGTTAGATCTGTCAAAAAGCAAAAGCTGAACTGAACATACACAACCATTACAAAGTTTGGGGCCACATAGAAAGTTCCTTGTTTAAACAAGAAATCTAATTATTTGTCCATTAAAATAACACATTGACCAAAGGTAAATGTGGTTAATGTTGTAAATGGCTATTGTAGCTGGAAATATGGAATATCTACATAGGCATACTGAAGCCCAATATCAGCAACCATCAGCCCTGTGTTCCAATGGCCCATTTTATTCGCTAATCCCAGTTCATAATTTTAAAATACGGTTCAGCTGATTAAAAAAAGCAATAAGAATTGCCTTCTTTAGACTAGTTGAGTATCTGGAGCATCAGCAATTGTGGATTCAATAACCACTTAAAATTGAGAATTGACATGACCATGTGGTACAGTACGTAAGAAGCGCCCAACAAGCCATTTGAAATTGTGGGAGGTGCTACAGGACGTATGGAGATTAACCTCAACAAATTGACAACTAGAATGCAAATGGACTGCAAGGCTCTAATTGCTGAAAATTGAGGATTCTTTGATAAAAGCAAAACTTGAAAAACACAATAATTTCAACTGAAAATAATTATTTCTAACCTTGTCAATTACTATATTTCCTATACATTTTGCTATAGTTCCTATTCAAACAAATGTCATGTTTTGATGGCAAACAAGACCATTTCTAAGTGACAACATTTTGATCATTTTGCATTTATGTTGATTCTTGATTAATAAATGATTATACAATTATTCAGTGTAATTTGTGGAATAAGGTTACCTTCACCTTTCAGGTGAAAGTGTCCAAATATGTGAAAGAAAAACAACTTTCCAGGTGGTGTACATTTTCACCACAATATACAGCAGTTCCACAATGGAAGCTTTTTGTATTTTATCACTCTTCAAATCTTCCATTCCTTCACCCAGGAATCTTACATTATAACAGCACATAACAGTATACAGTTACTGTTAACTTACCCTAGTGATATGTCATTGGAAAAACTTGGATTCCCAACTATCCATTAGACTGCAATCATATACCATACTGGCACAACACTCTAACATTCTGAATCAAGTGCACAAAAAAGACAAATCTTCTACAAACTTGTTCACTTTCCCCCAATATCCCAACCGAACACAACCCCCCCCCCCACACACACACACACACACACAAAAACACACACACCAATTACATGTCAGCTAAACTGTGATTAAGGCCCTGCTTTGTGGAAGCATTTTCCAGCAGCCTCAAGAGAGTAAATGTTAACATATATCTTAAGGAACACATTAGACGCTGCTCTGGTTCTTATCACGCGGCTCGGTCATCCAGGAAATCTCGACTGGAATCTTTATGAGCCGGATGGAACACACTTTCTGACCACCCAGATATACCAAGTCATATTAATGACCTTTCAGAAGCACTTGTGATAAAAGTTACAAATATATAAGTGTAGAATTTTTGAAGACCTTTTACAGGTCTTTTTTGAAGACCTTTATATTAAATGTATAAGTTCTGTTCACCAGAAATGTATGAATAGCTTTAAATAAAGTTCTGCATCGGTCTGACACCCACTGTATACTATAGGTGACCTCCTGGCGGATGGAATCATCTTCGTACAACCTCTGGGTCAGATTTAGATTCAAACCAAATACAGTATTTTGCCTTTACGAAATGTTTTAAGATAAAGATCGCTAATTGCAAAATGTTGGTTTTCTCCCCTTATTTACTGCACTTCTGTGCTTCAGACGTGTACCAGTCAGTTCACCATCCTGTGTGGTTGCCTAGCAGCCAGAGTACACAGATGGTCCATGTTGCCTTTTTGGGTGGGGGGATAGTGCTGTGACAGTATAAAGCCAGTATGACATAAAGTGAGTAAATGCTATGCAAAACTGATAGACAAACCAATGAGAAAGTTTAAATACGGAACATCTCAGGCATTTGCAACAATTTTGTGTGTTTAAATATATTATATAAAGTATTCCCTATTCATATTATGTGGAAGTCAATATGATTATGCATCGAAGTGTTAAAATGTTAATGCTTCTATAGTTAACAATATGGTCTTTCTTTGGAACAAGCTAATGCTGCATTTGGTTACATTTTACAATAGCTTCAACAGGCTTAAAATCCTACCTAATGACTATAGCTAAGTGAAAGTATGGATTGTGACTTGTCACACAGGACTGGATAAATGGCCTTGGCCGTCTGGGGGGTCTGCCCCAGACGTCTCTGGGTTCAGATGTCAGTTCTTGTCTGGAGGACATGCTGACAATACAGAAAAAAGGTCCAGGTACATTTCTGGAGTGGGATGGGCTACTCAAAGTGGACCACAAAGTTTCTTATAAAGTAACCTTTGGCCTTACCAAGCGGTGACCCTCTATTTTCGCATTATTTCTTGTTTCTGGTTTGAAAACAATACTTAAATAAATGTTGTTTATGATATAAAATTCTAATGTTTTAGCTGTAATCCTTTTAGAATTGCTCTTACGGTACGAGATGACGTTTTGGTAATGTGTTAGCTTTTCATTTGGACTGAAATAGTAGCATCAATGTAGGCATAATTTGGCCAGGTAATTTTCTGCGATTAAACAGTTACATTCCTAGTCAAATTAAATTTTTTGTAATGTATTTTATTTGTGTTTTAATTTGTTGATTTTTAATATGATATTGTTTAATTGAAGCAGGATTCAGTGAAGCAGCGCATGATTGTTTCCTGTTTCTTCTCCACTGTCTAGAATTAAGCAGCTTCACACGGCAACAGTGTTTATATTGCAACTAAGGTTATTTAAGATCAAAGCTCTGTCCTTTTAGTAATATTAGAATAAATCCACCAGTAACCTGCAGATAATATGAAGGTCGGACATATTTGTTGCCATCCCCAAATTATGCTAGGGAACAGTTGTTCAGGGTGCTTTGTAAAAACACTTATGATGAAAAAAGGGCTTTATAAAGTACATTTGATTGATTGATTGATTCACTTTGAGTAGGATAAACACTTGATTAGTCTTATAAATCATGTATAACCAGGGTGCAGTGCATTTTAGCATACACACAGAAAAACCCCTGGCTCTGCTTATGTTAATGATGCCTTCTGGGAATTTTGACCATTGGTTCCAACAGTGGTGCTGTCGAGCCAAAACAGGACCCAGAGAAATGTGCATTAAGATATGTACATATTGAAATACGCCCCATGTTGAAAATCACTCGCTTTGAATTTTTCATTTCATGGCATATTAAGGTATGACAGTTATTCTACTTGCAAATATGTACAACATATTAAACATCAAGGCACTATTGGGCATTTTAAGACATTGTTTGCAGTGCCAGGCAGTATATAAATTCGGTTAAGGCTTACCTTGAGTTGCTTTAAAAGACCACCAGTGACAGCAGCATTCACGACAAACCACAGTTTACTTTTACCCTGAATCATGATTTACCGTCCACAAAAATGTCTATCATACAAAATCCCAGTGTTAGTAAATCCACACTCTGAGCTGAAACCTCTGAGAAACATGTTGTAGATCAGCAGAAATAAACAAACACAGTGGCACGGCATGGCTGCACATAGTAGGACTGTTACATGAATCCGTTGCAGAGAGGTGGACTGGCAGAGGTGGGACAATGTCCCTGGAGTCCATCCTGGCGCACAACGTGCCAACCTACTACAAACAAACGTCTGTGTAATGGAAACGCTGTTCAAGCTGTCACTCATACTCAGAAGTAGCTTGGCCTCTCTTAAACTGGCAGATTAGTAGATGTCCCAGCACAGTGAGACATGTTACACAACAGGTCATCCTGCATGCCCTGACGCTATCCCGCCTCCGCAAGAAGACACACAACACCCATAGAGATTATGCTGCTTATCTGTTGTACACAAGGGTCCAATGGAAATGTGGCTTTCACGTAATCCCGCCCCTTCCAATGCGAATATCAGGATTTAAAAAGGGAGAGAAACTTCCTGAACCCAACCAATTTGTGCAAGAAGCTCATACCATCCTTGTACCATGGTAAAATAACCCTGTTGCTCTGGCAGACACACACATACACACACCCCCAATAAACATCAATTATAAGCAAGAGTACAATTACTTCATGGTTCACACAGCGATGCAGCCCAACTTGAAGGGTTGTGTGTTAACTGAATTGAAAACATTGATGCAGCAGATGACCTTGATGTGTTGGTTAGTGTTCCCTACCCACAGCAAACATACTGTACCCACGTACACAGGAATACACAGAAACAAACACATCAGCAGCTGCCATTAAAAGAGTGAGGATTGGGAGCTTAACTAAATACACAGTTGACATATTAATAAATGAATGAATCACAGCAAAGGCAAATGCCCTGAATACAATTTCTTGGTAATATAATGTAAACACAATATTGTTGACTATACTGAAGTAAATATATGTTGATGCTATGCTGATTACATTTATAGCACATTATTAAGAGACAAAAAACAGCTCCACTAATGTCATTCTATCTGGATAAGAGTGCGAAATTATGCAACTGTGCAGTATATAATTTGTTTGGGAATTTTTTATCAATTATAAATTGAAGTATTTTAAATTCTACACTTAAAAGGTAAAGAATAGTAATTGGAATTTAAATACATTTAAAGATGCAGCCCTCACATTGTTTGTAACATAAGTATATTAGATGTAGCTACAGAATAAAGCGTTAACAGTCAATGTCAAATAGAAATACACACATTAGCTGGGTCCATTATAATTATTTATTTTCCTACACTTGCTATTGAATGACGACCTTGACAGTAAACAAGACAGCAAACCAAAGCTAAACACTAAGATCTGCAGGCCTAATGCCAAAATTCTGCCACTCTTACAGGGGATCAACCAGTTTAGAGACACTTTATCTAGTTTAGAGTCTAAAAACATTCTACCGCAGGGATGTCAAACTTATTTGCTTAAAGTGTATTGTGTCCATTTAACACCTAAACAACCAAATGTCTGAGTGGGGAGCAGGAGAGACCTGGAGACACAGCACTCAAGGAAATTGGCATTAAAGTGCTGGGGCTATTTGTATCTCTGGAGTAAAAATATTCATAATTTAAAATGTACTAATACATCGTTCATGTCTCCCATATTTACATAGAAGTAACTCAAAAGCTCTTACAATGCATTTTCATGGAACAGGATAGTTAAACCGCAGACAGAAGAAGCTCAGCAGGCGGGCCATGGTCACCTAACATGCTTGCTCGGCCAACATTCTGCCAGTTTTTCCATTGAAGAAACATCTGATTTTAGTACAGTTTTTAGCAACCAAAAGCAAAATATACTGCGATCAGGGTAGACATGGTTTTCTTAAAATTGTTTTTAGTTTCAGTTTCTGAAAATTGTCAATGCAAATCGGAACTGCAGAACTGAAACATGCAAATATTAACAAATAATTTCTAGCTAGCTTGGGTTTGTGTCTTTCCACCTCCTTTCCTAGGTTCTGCATACTCAGCATCACTAGCTCTCTATTGAAAATGACAGCCTGTGGACTCTCTTGGATTAGTTATAATCATTGGTTAAACCCTCTGGCTAACAGTGAGGGCTAATCCATGTTGCCATTACACATACCATCAGGGGCTATTAACAGGCTGGACAAGGATCAACTCAATTTTGAAGGCTTCATTTTAATTATCATGTCATTAAATATAATTTATTATATTTTTTTCATCAGAGGTAAACCCAAATCCAGTGACATGCTGTGAGGTCAATAATTGGGTAGGAAATGATTCAGCCAAGTTCACTCACAAATGAAGTGATCAAGCTCACGTTCAACAGACAACAGATTCCATTACATTGGCTTACCAAAATGTACTACATACTACTTCAATTCTTCTGAAATGCGGTTTCTGAAGAAAGTTAAAGTTTTAGGCTAATAAAGAAAGTGTTCAAAATTCCCAGTTCACGAGTCTGAAACCCGGCATCGTATTGGTACTATATTTGATGGATAGGTGCTGGAGCCGATACCTAAGAACATTGATTTCATAAGCTCAGCATGATTGTTTTCTCGTGTTCCATTTTTATTTCAAACAATTTGAATAGAAATTTCCAACAATGCTTTATATTTCCAGTTTAGCAATCGTGCTGATTGCTATGTGATTTAAGTAACATATATTCTATATTAATAGGTTTCATGTGTCGTCACGGCATTTGGGAACGCTCACTTGGCGGGTTTCCTAATTGCCCTCCATCGACAACTGGACAACTTTTACTATTTATACTTCAAAATGACAGATAATTGTAGTTCCATTTGATATACTGTATATGCAATCATATTTACACGTAACTATTGTAATGAATGACACAGTTGTTTTCATCTGCACCGATGCAACCAACTCGAATGCCATTGCATTGGCAATAGCCAAGCTAACATGAGGCTAGCTAAACCTCTCTTGTTATAAATAAAAGCGTAATCTAAATTAATAACACATTTAATACAAGAGAAAATCGCACCAATACAACCTTCTCCGTGGCTACCCATGTTGCCAATGCTGGGTCAGTAGGAATGGTTTGCCTGGCATTGGGAAAACGTTTATATTATTACCAGTACATTTGTCAGAAGATTCTGTGTGATACTGGCCGCACTACGCTACACTGGCCACCCAAATAACCCACAGCACTCAACTTCGTTATGACAATGAACTTCTCATTAACTTCCCTAACAATTGTATAATTAACCAACCCTGATCGAATGTACAGGTAGCTGTCTGTACTTTTGTATGCTTTTGTTTTGGTAGCAGTGTAAGGGGATGGATTCTCCACAAGGTATATTCTGTATGTACACATCTCCAAAGTTCAGCTCCAAATGTCGCTGTAAATAACGCAGCGAGTGCTGTACATGGGTCACAAGTGCCTAAGACTTGCAGTGTTTGTATACCTTTGTTTTTAATGTTTTATGAGATGATCTAAACCCTCGTGGACAGTAAAAGTAGAACATTTGACCGGCTTGTGCAGTAGCTCCATAGAATTCCCAGTGCTGGCCGCCATGTTTTAACAGTGTTTTGCACGCCAGGCTGTCAGAGCAACCACGTGACTGAAAACTATGAATAGCTACAGGAGGACCTGATAATTGGATGTCACGTGATCAATTTCTGGAGAAAACCCCATTGTTTGCAAATAACACTTTCGTCCACCATAACTTTCACTAATTTCTCGAGTTTTACATTTTCTTATTTACGCCTGGTAGTAGTTAAATACATCGCCAGCAATATTATATGCTTCTGATGGGTAAGCCAGCTCTATCGAAACGCAATAGACTATGTTGACGTATTCATAGCATTATTCGATTCCAAGCCCCAAAGCCTAATTCATTTCCAAACGACAATAACGTGACACTTAGGATGCACTTTATAAAGAGCGACTAACGTGGTAGTTTGGGAAACAGGCGTAGGTCCCGTTGTAACAAAGAACATCTTAAGGCTACGTGTTTCATTAGACTATCTTTGGTGCTATGTTTTTGGGAAACCGGGTCCTCGTTTGTGTGCGCCAAAAAAGCTAGGTTGCTAATTCGCTAGATAACCTTTTATCGCTAATGGCCCTATTTAGTACTGCTCGAAATGGATATCGATTAAAGCATTTTTTTCAACAATGCGTTTAAGCAAGTCCTCCAGGACAACTAAAGCAAGCAGGATAATGCAGTGTGTTCTTCATTCATGTGTTATTCAGGTTAAAATCTTTTTAAAAGAAATATGTCTGTTTTAATAGATGGATTAGGAACATACCAAACCTAAAAGGTAAATTGTGACGTCTATTTATTGGTGGCTATGTAAACTGTATTTAAATTGCAACAGATGTAGTTCTTTCTGGGTTTTGTTTTTACTGTTTTGGTATTCCAACAGTTATGTTACAGATTACAATTTGGACAAGAAACTAGAAACTTTTAGAAAGTAACCTACCCAAATATGTAGCAAAAACCTGTGAGTAAAGCACACAAGTACACATAAGAGCTAAAGGCGTGAATGTCGTGACTACTTTAGCAACCACTGAAGACGTCCTAATGATTCATTTGTTTAATAAAAATAAAGTACCAATAATGTCATAAAAGGGTTCTGACATCCCTGAAACTACCCTGAGACTTACATAGACAACTAATAACAAAGTTACTTCAAAGAACCTTCCCTTGGGACTATCATACCATGTCCTAAATCAAACAAAAGTCATGAGCATAACCAAAAAAGTCTGGATTTTAACATGGAAATATACAAATATCTGTTACCATATTTGTACTTGTTCAGTGACAATGCAGTTTAATCTAATCAAATGTTCTCCAGAGAACTTCACACTGACTACCATGCACAGCCCCCATTGCCATTCTGAAAAAATAACTTTATGTGCCGATTGTTGAATGTGCTTAGGATGTCACCGGTTTACAGTTTAACCCTTTAATACACTGCCTTCAATCAAGTCTAGATAAGATAAACTTTCCCTTTCAGGCCTGACAGAGAACAGCTAATGCCTGAGATTGCTTGATTGAGACAGATTCTACTCTGATTACAAGTGTGCTGACAAAAAAAAGAGAACCTCATCACAAACAATCTCAGAAAACACCAAGAAAGTAAGGCTGCCTTCTCAAATAAAGCAACAAAAAGAAAACATGCTTAAATATGCATCTTTGCGTAGCCATCCAGTCCAGTGTTCATTGAAGGTGACCTTGTGAGCATATGGTGTTTAAAGCCCCCATGCAGTCTTTCAAATTTAATTTTGTTTTCAAAATTATCTAAATGGAACTGGTATAGTACTATAAAATATTATTTTTACTTCTGTTAAATTTTTTATATACACTGGGGCAAAAAAGTATTTAGTCAGCCACCAATTGTGCAAGATCTCCCACTTAAAAAGATGAGAGAGGCCTGTAATATTCATCATAGGCACACATCAACTATGAGAGACGAAATGAGAAAAACAAATCCAGAAAATCACATTGTAGGATTTTTTATGGATTTATTGGTAAATTATGGAAGAAAATAAGTATTTGGTCAATAACAAAAGTTAATCTCAATACTTTGTTATATACCCTTTGTTGGCAATGACAGAGGTCAAACGTTTTCTGTAAGACTTCACAAGGTTTTCAGACACTGTTGCTGGTATTTTGGCCCATTCCTCCATGCAGATCTCCTCTAGAGCAGTGATGTTTTGGGGCTGTCGCTGGGCAGCATGAACTTTCAACTCCCTCCAAAGATTTTCTATGGGGTTGAGATCTGGTTACTGGCTAGGCCACTCCAGGACCTTGAAATGCTTCTTACGATGCCACTCCTTCGTTGCCCGGGCGGTGTGTTTGGGATCATTGTCATGCTGAAAGACCCAGCCACGTTTAATCTTCAATCTGCTGATGGAAGGAGGTATTCACTCAAAATCTCACGATACATGGCCCCATTCATGTTTTCCTTTACACGGATCAGTCGTCCTGGTCCCTTTGCAAAAAAACAGTCCCAAAGCATGATGTTTCCACCCCCATGCTTCACAGTAGGTATTGTGTTCTTTGGATGCAACTCATCATTCTTTGTCTTCCAAACACGACAAGTTGAGTTTTTACCAAAAAGTTATATTTTGGTTTCATCTGACATTCTCCCAATCCTCTTCTGGATCATCCAAATGCTCTCTAGCAAATCTGAGACGGGCCTGGACATGTACTGGCTTAAGCAGGGGCCACGTCTGGCACTGCAGGATTTGAGTCCCTGGCGGCGTAGTGTGTTACTGATTGTAGCCTTTGTTACTTTGGTCCCAGCTCTCTGCAGGTCATTCACTAGGTCTCCCCGTATGGTTCTGGGATTTTTGCTCACCGTTCTTGTGATCATTTTGACCCCACGGGGTGAGATCTTGCTTGGAGCCCTGGATCGAGGGAGATTATCAGTGGTCTTGTATGTCTTCCATTTTCTTATAATTGCTCCCACAGTTGATTTCTTCACACCAAGCTGCTTACCTATTGCAGATTCAGTCTTCCCAGTCTGGTGAAGGTCTAGAATTGTGTTTCTGGTGTCTTTTGACAGCTCTTTGGTTTTGGCCATAGTGTAGTTTGGAGTGTGACTGTTTGAGGTTGTGGACAGGTGTCTTTTATACTGATAACAAGTTCAAGCAGGTGCCATTAATACAGGTAACGAGTGGAGGACAGACGAGCCTCTTAAAGAAGAAGTTACAGGTCTGTGAGACCCAGAAATCTTGCTTGTTTGAAGGTGACCAAATAATTGTTTTACCGAGGAATTTACCAATAAATTCATTAAAAATCCTGCAATCTGATTCTCTGGATTTTATTCTTCTCATTTTGTCTCTCGTAGTTGAAGGGTACCTATGATGAAAATTACAGGCCTCTCTCATCTTTTTAAGTGGGAGAACTTGCACAATTGGTGGCTTGCCCCACTGTATAATTAAAAAGAATTAGGCGTTACTATTTTGGAATTACAAATAACTTCTATGGAACGTTTCCAAACCTAAAAAGTTATTTGTATTTTCTTTTGAAGAAGATACATTTGTGGTTTATTGTTCAATCAATTTAATTTATTGTGTAAATTAACATATTCTGTCAAATGTACTACAACGGAAAGTATCTGAGGAGAAAACTGATTGAGTTATTTAGCCAAATTTTCTCATTTGACACAAAGCCTTATGCAGCTCTTTCAGACATAACATGACATTCCAGTTCCTATGAACTGACCCTCAGGTTATACAAAAAGAGCTGTGAGCAAACAACATCCCAAAATATCATAATTAAAATTACATTTTAGTTATGATGAAAAGTGCAAAAAATATGTTTATAAACTGCAAAGGTCTGTTGAAAGCTCAGTGTCTTTATTATGACCGATGATTATCAGTTCACATTATACACTTCACATTATGATGTCATGATGCATGCCACAAGTTTCATACCAGCAAATTGGCTGACATTATGATTGTATTTCCTCCTAATAGTGCTTTCACAAAAAGGCTATTATGATAAAAAAAATCTAGAGGTAGTTTGGGTATAATATTAAAGACCCCCCATAAAGGATTCTGAAAGAATAAATTCATTTCAAAATACCACCCACAGCCAAATTCATTAAGGCTTCATTTCAAGGACAACAACTATGATTGTATGTAAACCAATCTATAGGGAAAACAATGAGTATGCTATAGTCACAAATGAAAAGCCCCTTACACAGGATGAACAGAAGCCTGGAGATTTGATGACATTCCCCGTTCCTGACCACCTGACTTCGCAGGACATTATGTGGTGGACTGTTGTCATTGCGGATGCTATGCTGCCTGTCAATAACCACAGTACACAGATGACAGTTTTGTTTCTCAGTCACTGTAAGTGCATTATTCTACTCTGAGGAGCACTAGTGGGTGCCAACTGTCATTTAAACAATAAACCATGTCAGTGTCAGGGCATAAAGTTCTGCTGAGACCAGACCATACATTACCTCTGGTGGCATTCCTACACCTGTCTGTCTGTTTCTCCCTTCTACCGAAATATAGAGAAAACCCTCTAGAACACCACTGTCCTTTACATCAGAGAAACAACATGAGCCAATTAAGGCCTCTGATCTTAGGTACAGCAAAACCTGTGCAGTAATTATGACTACAGGGAGTCAAGATGGAGACATAAGATACCCCATCACAACACACACACACACCAACGGATGGTAGTTGCAGATCCACACACCCGAATAATCAGTTGTCCACACTGGGCCACATTTCCTTGACCAACATCCACCAAGTGCATCTGCCTTTTTACACCACTGAGATAAACAACCCTGGCGACATACAGTTAAAGCGTACTGACTCAGTGATAGTTTTAATGCAAGAGTCACACATTTTTAAAAGCAAATGTTACCAAGGAAACAGTACAGTAGGTCAGTTACGTGACAGAATAAATTGATGACATATTTTTTTAAAATCAGTCCATCTCAAAAACCCTTTGCTTTACTCAGAACAACTAAAAGTAGAGAGCATACCAATCATAACACACAAGCCACAATTCTCCTCCGCCTATACAATTACGCCCCAGCATTAAAGCTATTTCTCAGTGCAAGTCCCAAGGCTAAAGGAAAACAAATGGGAAAGCACAGATTCATAGTCCTTGGCCAGCCCATGACTCATGTATAATAGAACAGAACAGCTTTTCTCACTAATTCACTGCTCTCTCACTCTCTACATAAAGGATGGACACTCAGTTCGCTGGGTGGCACCAGGGAGCTGCTGCGCCAGAAAATTACATCCAAAGAAAGTCAATAGTTATTTAATAAGAGGCGTGGGGTGAGGACGGTGCAGAGGAAATGGCTGCAATGGGTGAGCTTGGAGAAGAGGTGGATTGGGCGGAGGATCGTAGAGTTCAGATAAGGACACGCATGTGGGAGTCACACACAGACGCACCCGAGGCCAGACAGACAGGGAAGACAGACAGGCAGGCTGGCAGAGACAGACAGTAACAAAGCCAAGCCTGTCTGAGTGATGAGACTCTGACCAACTCTAACACCTCCCCCTCTCCAGCCTGTAGTCTATGTTGTGGGCTGTGGACTGCTGTAGGACAGGCCGACTAGGTATAATCACCCTCAAGAATCCTTCAGCAATAAATGGTCCTGTAGCCCTTTCTCCTCTACTGTAGCTCCTAAGTATTACAGCTGTTATTTACACAGTTATTCACCGGAACTGAAGCACTTGCCCGGTTAAATCCACATTGTTAATAGTGGTTACTGCAGAAAAGCAAGTGCTAGTGTTTTATTTCCTAATAGCCTTTTGATCATTCTGATAAAAATTCCCCAATTTCCAAAGTGAGATGGAAGTGCCCATTATGTCTTAAGCATCATCGAAAACAAATCAGAACCAAAGACAATGAGGGGATATGCAAAATTTCATTAGCATCAAAGAATTGGCATATCATTTTAGTACACAGAAGATGATGATAGATACCTTGCCACAGTGATTGACCAAACAAAGTTTCACAGATGAATAATTAGGAGTAAAAAAAAACACTTATGTTTAGGTGTGATTGACAAAACCAACACATGAACGGCACAGAAATCCAGAGTAATCCCACACAAAATTATATTTTTCGTTGTATCGTCTGTAACTAGAAAGAAAACTTTTAAAAAGCAGAGTGAACTCCATGCGTGGCTCACCGACATTCTGGCACAGAAACGGAAACAGAACCCAAAAGCACAGGAGAGAAATAACATAAAACACAATGTGTCGAGAGCGATAAAGGGGCGGGAACTTGCCAGGTAGTTTGCTGCAGTCACACCCGGGTAAGTAAGATCAAAACGGGTAACCAGTGCAGGCTGCAGGTAAGAAGTGAAAGACAGGATCACTCGCAAGTTAGGAAGACCAGAACAAGGATCGTTTATACATAAAGATAGAGAGCTGCAGGCGTTGGGTGTACCCTGTCGCACCGCAAAACAGAGACAGCATAGAGAGAGAAAGGTAGAGTTAGAGAGAGGAGAGAGATATAAGAGAAGAAATAGAAAGGTGAAAAATGACAATGCAGGAGTGAAGTGTTAGGACTGAATGAGGGTGCTGGGAAGTGACAGGCTTACCAATGTTCCCATATACGGAAAACCAAAAACAGGAACAAATCTGGTACCAATCCTGAGTTAACATGACCCTCTGCCTAGAGTACCACTAATCCTAAAAATAAAATGGATTGTTATTGATTTATTTTACATTATTTAACCTGGTCCTTTGATTAAGAACCTATTCACATTTACAGCAAAGGCCTGAGGGGAATGTTATGCAGAAGGATAAGCAATTAAATAAACTGGCCAAAAGAACGATATGGCTTTCACCTTGGCGGTTGGGGATTAAAACCAGGGACGTTTTGGAAACTAGTCAGGTGTCATAACCAATAGGCCACGTTGCTCCCCAAAAATTTACAGGGCAATGGAATGACCCTAGACTACAGCCAAATTGTGGTTGACCCAGAATAAAATAAATTGGTCTGACACTCAATAAAGTTCTGGATCTGTATGTGTTATGAGCAGAGATTGACAACGTAACAAAGAGCTGCACCCTCTCATTTTGCAAGTAAGGTGCAATGTCCCTTAATGTTTAGATAGTCTGTCTTCGAGATATTACCCAGACCCTAAACAGAGCCGGTGTCTCTTCTTCACTGCTGCATGCTAGTCAATGAAACAAACTGTGATGCTAAAGCAGGAGAACGTAGTGGTTGACCTGTAGTAACCTGAACGGTTGCAGTGCCAACAGAGTTAATTCACATGTGGTTGTAGTGTTTTTTATTTTTCTCTCAACACATGGTGGATTTGGAGAGACAGTGTTTTCTCAGGTCCATGTCTGTATGGGTTTCAAGTTGTTATCATGCTGTTAGCCAAACAAGGATAATGCAATAAAGGAAAAATGGCAGGCTATCCAATACTACAGAAAGGTAAGATGGAACCTCTTTGAACAAGCATTTCAAGCTCTAACATAATTAGAGCTAGTGTTTTCACCTTTACAGTGGGGATTTGTGAGCCAAATGAATCAGCTAGCACACAGAAAAGCCTCAGTAGGTGTCAAAATTAACAAACCGGTTTACCTATATAGTCCTACTGGCCCTGGTCAAAAGTAATTAACTAAATAGTGAATAAGTTGCTATTTGGGACACATGCAGACCCTGTTGGCAAATCACCTACCAATACAATCTAAGAGGTGCTGCCAACTCACATCAGATATGTATTTATACAAACGTGATGATGCGGATAAAACACTAAAAGAAATTCAAGATTTTCCAGAGATTCACTTAAAGGGGAATATTATCCCACACAATCTCTAAATCTGGCTTTTATGCCATATCATCAGATACAGTTCACAAGAATCAGGAGGAGACTTAGAACCTGAGACTGTAATGTGGGGTGTTGGGTACTACATAGGCCTACACATACTCAACTGATTCTTATTCTGGTCCCAAATTGCCCCTGCAGGTTTGCCTTGTTTTCTGAGTCATGGCTAAACATTCTTCCAAGCCCAGATCAAGGATCAACTTCCCGTTCCCCAATCCTAATTGTATCCATTAGTGAGGAAAATAATAAACTGACCCAAGGTCTGCATCTAGGGGAAACTACAGCATACAGTATGTTCAGAGCAATGGTTGTTTAAAGGACACTTAAAACTAAGCACTCAGCACCACCTGCTGTTCGCTGACTTCATTACAATCAGGAAATTCATTGGGAACTAAATGACGATTTGAAAAATATTAAATACAGTGGATAGGCAATAGGCTTGTAAAGCAGTATCTTAAGTCATTTTGGATGTGCTTGAGTGTAAAACCAATGGCTGTACATCAGCCATTGGTTGTACATCAATGTACATCAATAACTAAGGGTTTTTACAGAAATTGGCAAAATTCAAATTTCAAGCATTTAATATGAATTCTCCAGTACCTTGCATTTTATATCTAATATTATAGAGACATGTATCCCACACCAAAGCTATACATTACAGGCATTAACAAAAAAACGTAACTAGATCCCCCAAATAATATTCTTGATGAGAAGGAGTAAGAAAACAGGTAATATGGTCAACTTAAGACAAAATCCAGCAAATGTGGAGTGTCGCCTTGTTAAAGTCACAGGTTGACTTTCCATTTCCCCGGAAAACCTACGGCCTCCACTTGTTGGGGACCACTAATGACAACATGCATAGGCCTTCACAAACACCAATTAATTAGCCTTTAAATGATACTAACACTTTTACAAACAATTCAGGATAACATGGACGTCGCCTGAAATAAATAGTTTGGATGCATGCATGGCAGCAGACAGGAAGTTGGTGCATGTACACTGTTAAGGACATTCTATGTAGGCTTGCTAAAGTATATTTCTCAGCAACCATTTTTGGCAATGGAACAGTGTACATGGAAAGCCATGACGGCATTAGACATGGTCCTGATAACAAAAACATTGGTAGAGAAGACAATGCAGCATCCGTCAGTGGGAAAATAAACATGTTTCCCGCAAAGACAGAAATGACATTATAATGGTGCAGGAAAGATCATAAATCAGCTATAAAATCTTTAAGTGCTTTTCAAAGATCATGTTGAGGAACTGTCTTATATTCAAGGTATTCTGAGCTACTGTTTTTTATGATTATAATGTTGAATATTGTAAGTACATTAACAAGTGCATATTCAATACTATACAGTTGTGCTCAAAAGTTTGCATACCCTTGGAGAATTGGTAAAGTATGTATCAAGAGTGAGCAGGCAAAACACGTATCTTTTATTTCTTACGGGATTCACATTCAACTGTAGGTCATAACAGAATGGCACCATCAGAAAACAAAACATGGCAAAAAAGAAAGAAATGAACTGACCCTGTTCAAAAGTCTGCATACCCTTAGTTCTAAATACTGTGTATTTCCCCCTTTAGCCTCAATGACAGCATGTGGTCTTTTGTAGTAGTTGTCTATGAAGCCCCAAATTCTTGCAGGTGGTATAGCGGCACATTCGTCTTGGCAAAATGCCTCCAGGTCTTTGGTCATCTTGCATGAACAACACGTTTGAGATTTCTCCAGAGTGGCTCAATGATATTAAGGTCAGGAGACTGTGATGGCAACTCCAGAACCTTCACCTTTTCTGCTGTAACCACTGGATGGTCAACTTGGCCTTGTGCTTAGGGTCATTGTCATGCAGGAAAGTCCAAGAGCATCCCATGCGCAGCTTGGAATGTAAATTGTCTGCCAGTATTTTCTGATAACATGCTGTAGTCATCTCGCAATCAATTTTCACAAGATTTCCCATACCTTTAGAGCTCAAAAACCCCCAAAATATCCCCCCAAAACAGTGAGCCACCCCCATACTTCACAGCGGGGATGGTATTCTGTTCTTGTTGACCCTTCTCCAAATATATAATTTATGGTTGTCACCATAAAGCTTGATTGTAGTCTCATCACTCCAATTTACAGTGTGCCAGAAGCTGTGAAGCATGTCAAAGTGTTGTCGGGCATAATGTAAACAGGCTTATTTGTAGCATTGGTATAGTAAAGGCTTCTTTCTGGCAACTCAATAATGCAGCTCATTTTTTTCATGTCGTCGTATTGTGCTCCTTAAAACAACCACACCGTCTTTTTCTAGAGCAGCCTTTATTTCTCCGGAGGTTACTGGTGGTATTTTCTTTCTATCCCGAACAATTCTTCTGGCAGTTTTGGCAGAAATCTTTCTTTTAAATTGCAATTTAAAAAGCCACAGATGTAGGAAATTGACCTTTAATTGCCATTATAACCTGTGTGTTTCACTTTGTGTGTTGGTAACCAGGCCAAACATTCAAGGGCATGTCAACTTTTGATCAGGGCCATTTGGGTGATTTCTGTTATCATTATGATTTAAAAAGGATCCAAACAGCTATGTGATAATAAATGGCTTCATATGATCACTATCCTTAAATAAAAGACAGTTCTTGCATGATCAGTCATATTTTCAAAATCAATGGCAACATTTCACAATTTCTGCTGGGATATACATAGTTATGAGCACCACTGTACATCAATTTGTAACTTTTATTAATGCCTTTTTATTTAAATGCTGCATATAAAACATGCATAGAATTGCAGCCTTTTCAGGCGAGATGGAACTTCTGGACTGCCTTTGCATGGTGCCTCTATGTCATGAGTTGAACCGTTAGGAGCAAAAACTACAAATGAATATCACCAGAATAGCTGGGCAATCACAGGTTGAAATCCACGGGTCAAATGCTTCCACAAATCATTTTAAGCAGAACAGTACACACTTTTTGAACCCGGAGATATCCTTTAGTCATTGGGCTTAAGGGTTGTGTTCATTAGACCATGTACAGCTGTTTTACCATTTTCTACTGGACAATACCAGATGGACTCTCATGTTCCAGTGCATTTGGCACCAACATGTTAGCAATAGGACATAAAGTTGCACTAGTTATAAGAGACCTCTGAAGACTCAGGGCAGGAGTCATAATGGCTTTTGAATGAATCAAGATAATGATAAGGGGAATGGCTTAGAGGAATGAGAGAAAGAAATAGGAAGAACGAGGGAGAGAACAGAGGAAACGTGCTGTGGATACCAACAAAAAGGAATCAGATTAACCATGACAGACAGGGACACACCACGTTGGCAGTGTCCTTCACCTCAGGGGCTTCCCATTGAGCAAAACTGGTTGACACAATTGTGCAGGTGAAATTCTCTTTTCACCTAATTAGTCTGACTGAATGGGGCCTAGGGCAGGATGTCAAACTGGGTGGAGGTGTAGGGCAGGATGTTTAACTGGGTGGAGGTATAGAAGTGGAGGTGTAGGGCAGGATGTCTGAGTGGGTGGGGGTGAAGGGCAGAATGTGTGAGTGGGTGGAGTTATAGGAGCAGTGGTGTAGG